>VFXL01000082.1:0-100001 GCA_009761765.1 Phenacoccus solenopsis | reverse complement strand
TAGCGATGAACGATGAATTCGTTCGTAAATACGAAATCTACAAGGCAGAGCCGAGGCGCCTTTACGATCGGTTGGTCCTCGTTATGGCTAAGGTTTACCGCTAAGGCAATAAAATTTGTGCGTGACTGTATGGGCGCGGTGACGAATCGGTTCCTTCAGGCTGAAGGAAAGGCGAGAGTTTTGGATGTGATGTTATTACTTATCCATCTCGTGACATCGAAAGGTTGTTTCTACATTTTTTGTGTTTTATATGTAGTGTAAATAAGACATATACGGATTGCTTATTTTATACTTGGAGGTCCGTCACTGTGCCTTTAATGAGTGCAATTAGTTAATATAAATATGTATATACAAACAATCGTATCGTTCGGATACACCATTTTTTGGTCCTATTTCGACTGGACTATTCCTTTCATTTCAAGAAATCTATTCAAAAATAAAACTTCAAGAATGAAAATTAGATAAACAAGTGTACATCATACAACAATAAGATCATGCAATGTCGCTCACACATAAGTCACTTACCGCTTTAAGTGTTGAAGTAAAGTTATCCATTTCAAATTAACAATCATGATGATCTTTCTCAACATTATTTCTTAATAATTCGTTCCGACTAAATACCTGTTCACATTCTAGACAAGATAATTTAGTATGCATCTTTTGTCGACTATTCCCCAGGGCTGTTGGATCGCTCTCTTTTTACAGTCCGGGTCCGGTCATGGGTCATACATATTTTTTGGGGTTGGTTTTGGTCGGTTGGTTATGATCTTATTTTTTGCAATGGGTTGGTCTGGTTTTCGGTTCTGAAATTGTTTGATTCTGATTGGATATCAAACGGTACGGCGATCCGCTCGTAACACTTAACTTCGTCCAATAGTTTTTTTTAGTATTTTTCGGGTATCGTTATAAAACCAAAAAACAAAAATAATTGGAGATTAATTGATGTATTGCCGACATCACGCGATTAATCGAGAATTGTAACACCTCTGGCTTGTGTTCACAGTGTTAAATAACTGATATTCAGCATAAAGATTGAAATAAATGTCGATTTTTGTGTTGAATTTCTTTCGTAATATGCACCTTTGTCCTTTCCACACTGATAAGAGTATTAAATATCGATGTTCGTCTTGTAAATTTATAATAAAAACCGGGATAGAGTGTGTTTGAAATGTTGAATACATATTTCATTATAAGATAGGTATAAGAAGAAAATCTATCAGACTAGTGAGTTTTTAAGTTGAGTTCATGAGTTGATTTTTCACCATTGAAAACATGCAGCATTTTTGTGTAGGTATTTCAATTGCTGTGAACGAAATACACATAGTTTACATTCATTTAATGAGTACTGTCGCTTCTACGTGCTCGTGGAGGGAAAATACCTTTTCCATAGTTATAATGATTATATAATGCTACCCGCATTTAGGGATTCTGCGCACTGTAATAACGATAAACACAAATCTCGCCCTTCTATTGGCTAGACTTTTATCAAAACCTGGCCCTCATTGTGTAAAACACACGTCGTTTTCTACTATAACATATATACTATAATGGATTTCGCCATAATTAGATAATCTCTACCAAATGCATTTACAAAATAATATTATAACTCACTATCACGAAAATGCACATTTGTTGAAGTTGCGTTCTAACCTTTATGGTAATCGATGATACCAAAATTGTACAATTACCTACATGAATCCACCTATAACTTGCATGAAATAGCACAAAATTCAACTGTGGTCATAATTTTGGCTATAATTTTTTATAAAGCGTACAATATAATATGTTATTGAGCATTTGGAAAATTCGCACATCCAATTTTTGATATCATTAATTATATGAAGGTTAGAACGCAAGTTCAGTGAATGTGCACTTTCGTCGTGGTGAGTTATAATATTTGTAAATGTATTTGGTAGAGATCATTTAATTACGGCGAAATCCATTATATTAGGAAACCACGTGTATTTCGCGTATTCTCGCAAATTTATAATGGTGGCGATGCGATGTTTTGATAAAAACTGAGCTAATAAGAGCGCGAGATCGTGTTAATCGTTAATGGCTCTAGGCATGACCGACTCGAATAACAGGCCGAACAACACAAGTTGGCAACACTGATACTGATGTGTGACAAGCCCACGTGCATCCATGAAAGACTCTTTCTTATGGAAACACAATTAATGCAAATGTAAACATAAGCACATGGGCCCACCACCTTTGTGTTTATTACGATGTTGTCAATAGTTCACTTGTTCGGCCTGTTATTCGAGTCGGTCATGCTCTAGGACATTTGTTCACTACGACATTTGTCCGCTATACCGTGCGCGCAAATGATTACTTAGACGCCAGCGCAAAAATGTATTAAGATCAGTTTTTCAATATTTAAAAAATAATATCACACGTTTTAAAATGGTCTTTTATCCCCGTTTCTAATTTATTTATGTTACTAAATTATTTAAAAATATAAATAAACCCTCAATTTGCTGTTATAACATTTATTTCAAAATTGTATGAATTAGTTTTGGAACATTTTTGCGCTGGTGTGTAAGTAATTACTTGCGCGCACGGTATAGTAGGCATTATAATATTCGTTACGACATTTATACGCTACGTCGTTTGTTCGCCACGTCATTTGTTCACCACTACATATATTCGGCATATACGTTGTAAGTAGGCCCGACATTTGCTCGCTACGACATATAATTGCCACATTTGTTCGCTATCAAAAAAATATAAATTTGAACGTTTTACTGAAGCCCCGACAATCAATCGCTACGTCATTCATCCGCTACGACAAATGTTCGCCACGTCATTTGTTCGCTACGACATTAATTCGATATTTTAAAAATTTAATTATTCAAGCGTTTTAAATGGGCCGACAGCTGTTCGCTACGACATATGGTCGACACATCATTCGTTCGCTCTATGAAGAATAATATTAATTTGAACGTTTTAGCAATGCCCCGACATTCATTTGCTACGACAAATATTCGCCATGCTTCCTTCAACAGGAGTACCAATCTCTGTGAATCGTCACATCAAATTTCTCTTTTCTCGTACATCAACTCATTTATTTTGTAATAATTTAATTTTTAGAGGTGAAAACTAGAGTACCTTTTTTAGGTGTTTTAGTGAAAATTACCCTTTAGAAACGCTGAATATCATTCAAAATTTAGAAATAAATGGCTCAGGTAAAAGAGAACAATCAAGCTTCTTTTAATTTTGTATGTTATCAAAAACGGAGGTTCACTCAAATTTTGAGGATACTCTAAAAAACCTAGAATGCCTTCAAATGTTTTTACTGATATTTTAAGAATAAGTGAAATAGGAATGCCAACATTTATACAAAATTCAGATATTCACTCAAATCTAGAAAATGCCCTAAAGAATATTAAAAATTTTAAAAATTGACCAAAAATTTGAATTTTTGAAATCAAAATTTGTTTACATGGTGTGAAATGCAGTTTCGAATATTTTTTACTATGCAGCGATGTTGATCAAAGTTACTAACCTATGTGAGCCCAAGAAAGCATGCTTTTTTGGAATGATGACTTGATGAATTATAACAAATACTCGCAATCACCAAGAAAATTAAAGAAATTGAAAATTTAACACCGAATATGTAACAATGTTATCAATATATGACTGATGTTTCATTAACGTAAACTAGGAGAAAACAATATCACCGCGTTGATTGTGGAGTGGAGACGTCCAGTTCAAACTTTGAGTTCAAAATTTCAATAATAGTAATAATTATTATCATCAGTATAAGGCTTCATATAAAGCGTACTAGAAAAGAAAAATTTTATGTGACGATTCACAGAAATTGGTACTCCTGTTAAAGGAAGCATGGCGAACATTTGTCGTAGCGAACAAATGTCATAGCGAATGAATGTTGGGGCATTGATAAAACGTTCAAATTGATATTCTTCATATAGCGAACGAATGACATGGCGAACAGTTGTCGGCCCATTTAAAATGCTTGAATACTTAAATTTTTACATAGCGAATTAATGTCATAGCGAACAAATGACGTGGCGAACATTTGTCGTAGCGGACAAATGACGTAGCAATCGATTGTCGGGGCTTTAATAAAACGTTCAAATTTATATTTTTCAGATAGCAAACAAATGTCGTTGCGATTATATGTCATAGCGAGCAAATGTCGGAGCTACTTACAACGTTTGAATAATTTAATTTTCATATAGCGAATATATGTCGTGGTGAACAAATGATGCGGCGAACAATTGCTGTAGCGAACAAACGACGTGGCGTATGAATTTCGTAACGAATACATAACGCCTACTATATACCGGACAAATGTCGTAGCGAACAAACGTCTGTCTCCCTAAATGCAAACTGCACTAGCGCGCTACCACTGAAACAGACCCGTATTGCTAAAAAATCAGTAGAATTTTTAAAAAGACATTTTATTTATAAATGTTTTCTATTATTGTTCTTTTTAAATTTTCTAAATTCGCGGCTCTTAAGAAATACTTACACATAACAAAACAATACCCTATTCTTAAGGAATAAATATACATAATAATAATAATAATAATGATAATAATAATTATAATAATAATAATAAGAAGAAGAAGTAGGAGGAGGAGTAGGAGTAGTAGTAGTAGTAGTAGTAGTAGTAGTAGTAGTAGTAGTAGCAGTAGTAGTAGTAGTAGTAGTAGTAGTAGTAGTAGTAGTAGCAGCAGCAGCAGTAGTAGTAGTAGTAGTAGTAGTAGTAGTAGTAGTAGTGGTGGTAGTAGTAGTAGTAGTAGTTATAATAGTTATAATAATAATAATAATAATAATGAGATTAGCAATAATATCAAATCAGTGATAATGATAATTATACGTCTCTATCATCCTTAGTAAATACATAAAATTAGCTGCCTAATGATTTCAAGCCAATTACAGGGAATGTTATCACAACTGGAATAAAATAGCAAACATGATTGATAATGTTGTAGTCCAGATGATCGCAGTATTATAGCACATTTCAGTTTTAGAACGTGTAATAAAATATCTTACAATAATATAGAGAATATTCTGAAGCATCACTAAAGAATATTTATGATTATATTTTTAAAAAATAGTGTCAAAAGTTGTAACTAACGGTTATAAAAAAAAATAATAATAATAATAATAATAATAAAATAGAGATTTCATTCTCGTTTTACTCATGCATATGTACAGTTACAATGGAATAAATCGCAGAACTACAATTATTTAAATAAAATGATAAGGCACACAATACAAGTCATTTCCAAACATAGAAATCACACTTCGTAGCAACTGAAAATCACCTTACTACATTATAAGAAACTGCTTTACAAAATTAAACTACTCGCATTTACTGAAATGAACATTTGTATGATAGAACGTTTTTTTACTTTGTTCAAAGGTACTTCGTTCTCTATCCTTAAATAAAGACGATTTTATCAAAATATGAAAACAATTATAATATGAGCTTCAAATCCATAAATTTCAAAAAAAAAAAAAAACAAAAAACAAAAAACAACAGCCCTAAAACAAGAGTAACAATACTGCAGTACTTCATTATTTATTACAAATGAATAAATATTTCAAAAACGTCTTTAAAATTTTAAAAAATCTTTTGAAAGCAAATGATCTAGTAAATCCAATACATTATTATTTGTACAGCAGAAAATTTCGCTGCTTGCATCAGAAAACCAAAATGATGAAGTAAGTTGGAAAACAGCAACGCAAGAAGTAGACCACAATTATCAGCAAGTAAACAAACAATCAAGTTGTAATTATGATTTTCCATATCATATTATCAATACAATGTTCCCAGAATGGAGATGTTAACGCAGACAGAATCAGAAAGAATACATCATAAGAATAAAAAAGATGACCGTACATTTTGGCGAAAAAAAAATTAGGAATTTAAAAGGGAAAAAAAGCATTCGACATTTTTAGAGTCAACAGCAATATATAGAATAGGACTGATTAATGTAAAAATGTAGAAATGTAATTTCGTTTTTAACGATTAATTTCGTATTTAAAAATAAACCACCCAAATTAAATTTAAAAAACTGAGGAATTCAACCGGAAATTGAAAGATATAGTATGTACAAACCAAACTGCATGAATTTTTTCTTTATCCTTTTCGAGAGTGATGTGAAAATATGATTTATTTTATGATGCATGAAAATCAGACACCCAACACGTACACAAGCAGTTTTCCCGTTTTTTAACCTTCAACTTACTGGTTCATAATACAGCCTTTCGCGCGAAGGTGATGAACTGATGATGAATAATATATAATTATAAGCAAAACACTACAGATGAAAGAATTACAGCTGCTCATAAGTGATTCCTCTTGCATATTATTAATTGCCTTCCTTTTTAACGAATAGAACAGACAATCGGAATTTTTTCCATGGAAATGTTGGTTACCTAAATTCCTGAGTGGAGAGGGAAAATTAAATTTCAAAAACAGATACAGCTTCATATGAAAAAGTTTCGAAGTGAAAATTTGGAACGTAAAAACATACATACACCTGAGAGCTCAGGCATAGAAGAATATTTTTTTCAACGAATGATTCAACATACATATACGTCTATAAAACTGGTAAATACGGATGGAGAAGAAGTAAATGACATTAATAATAATCATGTTAATCATAACAATTATAGTAATAATAATAAATAATAATAATATTAATAAAAATAATGACAGTAAAAACATGGTTTCATTTCATTCACGTTATTTGATTCATACATTAATTTCATGAAAACATAGGGCGCGCTCCGCTTCCAAACTCCCTGATTGACTTCCGAATGTGTATTATTTACAGAAGTAGTGTACACTTACGTAAGCGGCAACTCGGCAACAAGCAACTAGCAATCACATCAAAAAATTTTGATTCAGTTGCCAGAATTTGAGCAACTTGTAGTGGTTATCACGATCTTGTTTGTTTACATCCCACTAAGGCATTGGAATTCAATTCGTATAATCGTACAAATTATTATGTCATTAGTTATTAGTGAAATTTTTGTGCACTATTTAATTAATTACACGAATATAATTTTTTTTTTTTTTTTTTTTATTCGATTATACTCCTGAAATAAAAGTAATAACCCTTCATTTTCCGAGACTTAAATCTCTTAAAAAATTTTGATGAAATACGTTATTTCTCTGGCTTTTGCACGCGAATTCACGTTGCAAGTTGCCGTTTTATATAGGTATACTCTTTTCAGAAAATTCGTAGTTGCTCGGTTTTTGAATGGTTGCTAGTTGCTAGCTGTCGAGTTGCCGCTCATGTTGGCGTGCACTTGGGTTCGAGCGGTCCTTTTCGACTTTCACTCATGTTCATGTATTCTTGCGTTATTTTTTCAATCACACCGTTACCAAATCAGGTAAGACATCTGAAGTTTTGAGAAACACTTGACTTTGTTCAAACGACATAGCCGCATATCAACTACAATACCAAACCTTCATCGTACTGTGGAAAGAAGTGTTGTCAAGCATTTCCTTCAAGGGTCTATTTTACATACACGATAGCATACCGACTCGTTATCCTGTCAAATGACCATTTTCGTACAGCATTGTTTTTCAAATACTACTAACCTGTTTCACTAGAAATATGCACTTATAATAATAGGAATTTGAGAAAGTTCACAGAACGTTTCTTTGATTCACTGATTATTTGTGGAGAATAACGAGAGAAAAATTGGCTTTCGAAGGGCCATATTCCATAGCAAATAACTTTCTCATAAATTACAATTAGAATTTATCGTCAAATTTCAAAAGTTTTCATAAGAAAGTCACGAAGAATTTTAGCCTCAAAAATGTCACTTTTTAGAGTTATCAATTTTGGTTCCCACATGGATAACATAATAAAGTGCCTACCAAGTTGATTATACAAAAGGAAAGAAACGTGTATGTGAAATAGACCCTTAAGCATACGTTTTACTTCTTTATAACTGTGTTCTTTCTAATAGCCACCACTGTCTTTTGAATTTCCAACAAAACTCATAACTTCATAACAAATGAGAACACTGCACAAAGCCACCATTTTTACTCATTACTTCACATACTTATCAAAGGAAAAAATTTACATTTAAATACACCTGCGATGATATTATCACGAGTAGCCTAGAAAGAGGATGTCGTGCTACTGTTGATAGGACACCTATACAGATGGGTAAAGTCACGACGCCATCCATCTACGTTCATTACGGTGTTATTACTCCTTCTCGCGACGTGCATTTAAATGACACGGGAAACGTCAATCAATTATATAACTTCAAGTCCACGTTGTTCGAAATTTTCAGCGGCACAACAATTTCACGCACTTTTAACCTATATTTTTAAGAATTATGGCGGTTTCAGGTAAAAAAATGTATATTAGCTAGGAAAAACGTGTACTTTTCATAACTTTGCATTCACGTTATTCAAAATTTTGAGCAGCGCCATGGGGTTTTTAGATTGCTATCGTGTAGAAAATTTCACGCTCTTTCCAATGGTGTGTAATTCGATTAATATTTCTGCTATATATGGGAGTTTTAATGTGAAAATCCTGTTTCACCTTTATAAAAACGCGTATTTTTCGTAACTTGATACCTCGTTGCTAAAAATTTTCGGTTGCATCGTGTAATTTTCAAATCGCTGTCTTGGAAGACAATTTCATGCTCTTTCCGACGGTGTATAGTGAAAATATTTTTGATCAAAGTTTTAAGTTTTGAAAATTGTATTTCACGTATTATAAAAACGCGTATTTTTCGTAAACTGGTACCCACGTTTCACAAGGACTGATAATTTCATAACAATAAATACTTATATGCCAAACATGAAAATATTTCATTTTTATTTTATAATAATCACTTGGAAAATATTATAACAGGTATACACGTCATACACCCAGATATTTATTAAAATGAGCAATTTTACAGATATGGTTAATAGTCGCGTTTAGACAGGGCATTTAAAATTCCCTCTAAGATCATAACATACACAATGTTTCACAGTTCGAAATTATTATCCAGCATGAAATTTCAAGTTTTTTTTTTGTGATAAAATTGATTATGATTTTCATTTCAAGTTTCAACAAGTTTTAAAGCAGAAAACACACTTTTTTATTTGAGTAAAATACGATTTTTCTACATAATATAGTCGAACAGATTTTTCTTACACACCATTGAGAAGAGTGTGAAATCTCTTCAAGACGACTGTTTTAAAAATGCCATAAATATCCTCAAAACTTGCGCAACGTGGATACAAGTTTACGAAAAATATGCATTTTTATATAGCCGAAATACCATCTTCAACCTTAAAACCTCCATACCTAGTAGAGATATTTATCAAAAAGGTTTTTATGATACATCATTGGAAAGAACTAAGAATTTTCTACACGATAGCAATTCAAAAATCCTACGGTACCGCTCAAAATTTTGAGTAACGTGAATGTTCAGTTACGAAAAGTACGCGTTTTCCGTAGCTAAATATACATTTTTTCAACTTGAAACCTCTATATCAAGTAAAATTATTGATCAAAACGATTTCTATTACACACTATTGGAAAGAGGGTGAAATTTTCTACAAGACAGCAATTTGAAAATTCCATAGCGCCGCTCAACATGTTGAGTAACGCGAATGAAAAGTTACGAAAGGTACGCGTTCTTCTTGTAGCTAATACACATGATTTTCACTTGAATATTGGTCAAACAGATTTTCATCATACACCATGGGAAAGAGCGTGAAATTTTCTATAAAATGGCAACTTAAAAACCCAAGGATGCCGCAGAAAACTTTGAGTAAAGTGGACTTGAAATTATAAAAATTAGAGCTTTCCGTGCCATTTAAATGCATCAAGAATTCAAGATGGCGTCGTGACTTAACCCATCTATATAGATGCCATACTGTTGATAGGCAGTTAGGCACTCGAACATGTGAGATGTATCGCGTTTCGAAACGGAGAGTTGAGCTAATATTTTCGCAATCAAATACCATTCTTTATTATATTATAATGTTTAAATTTCAGTGACAATTGGTTCCATTCAAGATCAACCATGAACTACAGCAGAAGTAAGTAGGGCGCAGAATACAAAAAAATAACTCTTCAGCAATTTCGTAATCAAATTACATTTGTATTACCGCAAAATTCTTTTATTCGCCGCAAAATTTTCATTATTCTATTTCTCAGGCATGTAAACGTATTCGGACAGTGCACAACAACGAAAATGTGTGATTTTAAAAATACGATGTCATTTGGAGGGAGGTGTTACATGGTAAACTTGTTACAAATCTATATGGCAACAAAAAACAGAGAAAAAAAAAAGAACAAAAACAAGAACATGAATAGTTAGAAATGAGAAAAGGAGTTTTTCATATTGAAGCAATGTCTAAAAATGAATTATCACTACTCGAGTACAATATGAGACGCATCAATTGCAACTTGCCACTATCGTTGAAAAATACAACTTCGCATTGTTCAATTTTATGTACGGCTTTTCTTCATGTTTCTCTCACACATGAATTCTTTTCATTCTTATTTTATTCATTTATTTAATACGAATATACGAATATTATCGAATTAAGAGAGATCTGTTCCTAAAATTGAAAATTTTCAATTTTTTCGTGCAAATGTGCGAAATCATGCGTTGAAAATTTACTAAAATCATACCAATACATACGCATGCACGAGGTACCTTCTGAGGATTCGGTACATTCTACAGACGAAGTGGAGACTTTTTTAAAACCCTCATAATTGTATACAGGGCGCCTTGCTTGGAATTTTTGTGTGCTCGGAATTTTAACGAACTTAGTAATGAAGAAGTTACGAAAATAATAATACAAGTACACAGTAAAGCTGAGGAAGTGGTGCAATGAGCTAAGATTGTACTTAGGTGTGAGTCCCCTCAACGCATGTAATTGAGAGCAATTTTTCCGTACAATGTGTATCACTTCGAGAAGCGAAGAAAGATACACAAAACGACGTAACTTTCCAGCTGAATATTATAGGTTTTCACGCTTCTTTCAACTGTTCCGCACCAGTATGGCTTCCTTTTCTCGGCTGGTAGACTCCAGAAATTGAATAAAACCCTTCGAGGCCTCACCAACAATCCTCAGATAGGCTGTGCAATGCATACGCCTAGTCCCCAGAAGGTATGCCGCATCAACGCGCACAGAGAAAAATGGCATTCATCATTATTAAATGAAATATATTAAAGAAAATCGCTGATCATAAATCAAGACAGAGAAGAGTGGGAGGAGCTGATTTGCTCGTAGTTACAAATAAGATACATGACAATTATTACTCAATATCTTCATTAAAATTCATTTAAATAAGTGGGAGAACATAGTATACATGTATTTAGCGTATATTTAAAAAAAATGAAAAATCTTTTCCATCATTGAAAGAATTTTACCTGTTATCGATATCCCGTTAATACACGCGTACGAAGTATAAGTAAGTATAAAACAGGAAACATTGTCATTTTTCTTCTGGTAAAGAACTTGGCGAATTCTCGATTTCCAACGAATTAGAGTTAGTTTCATTTTGTATTTTCACCTACAAAATGAAAGCATTTTGGATAAATATTAATGAAGTTGGTTGAAATGTTAGCATCAACGTACGAGGGCGAATCAATTTCTACAATCTACATTACCTTTTTATTAGGAGGTTCAAGGAAACTCGAGCAAGTTTCTTCATTGATATTCAAAACTTCGTTTTTCTGTTTATTTTCTGCATCGATTGAATCATTAGTTGCTGAATCAGAAGTCATCACCGAGTCGTTTGTTCCATCTTCATCGTTGTTAACATCGACACTAATATGCGTTGATGATATATCTCGCACATTTTCACTAAGGGAAACCGTGTCATTCCCGCCATTATTTGAACATTCAGCATAGGTTACTTTACTAATATTGTCAGCACTAGTCATATCTGAATCCTTTAACAATAAAGAATTGAGACTGTAAGTAAACTACAAAAATACACAAATGAATTAGCAAACAGGTTTACAACGATAAACAACGCATCCATTACCTCTAAAGTAGGTCTAGGGGCAGTATTGGTTAGGTCACCATTTTGATGTGATACACTCGACGTTGGTTTGCTATTACAGCATGGAATACCATCTAATAATTCAGGCTTCAATTCACTGGCAACAAAATGAGTCCAAAGCGCTAATTCTACTGAATGTAAATTCCACGTTCCGCTTGCTGTTATAAAAAGAGTGTGGATATTTAGTTACATATTTTTTACTAGGCAATGATCGGATTCAACCACAGAAAAGACAGGAAATGAAAAAAAAGGGATTAAATACTACTTATGGGCGGCAAACGTGTGCTTCTTTTACTCACTTTCTTTACTAAGTCTGTCAGATGTATTTTGAATATGTGATACAAAATTGAGATATTCTTTTGTGGTGTAATCAATGCCTTCAATTTCTGGAATAGCTAACAAACATTCGTCCGCCATGAATGGGGCAATATCGGGTGCTGCTGCTGCTAGCAAAGCTACAAATGCACACAATTATACATGTAGAGAGTGAAAGAGAAAGGAAAGACAAAACACTAAACCAAAAATTTACGCGGCAATTTCTATTATTTTTTTTTTCAATAATACATTTACCAACTAAATGACTAAATCAACAATGAAAGTATTACCCGATGCCATTGTAGTACCAACACCCTTCAAATTACTAAGCGCCGTTATTGCTTGTTCCAAATTCGGCAACTTTTTGAAAGCTTTTTTAGTTTCATTCATCACTGCTCGAGGAGTATTCACCTTGACTAAATAATTCAACTGAGGATAAAATTTACCTCTCTGCAAAATGAAAACAAAAAACAATAATAAGTATTCACAATCGTACGCGTATGACTTTCGATATCGTTCTTCTTTTATTCCAACTTACGACTTGAATTCATTTTGACATGACTTTTTCAATTACGAAACATTTTTAGTTATCAATTAGACGAAAAAAGTAATGAAGAACAATTCTGATATGATATTAATCGAGAATTTGAATACAAATTATAAGATCTCGAGAAAAACAATCAATAAACATTTTAGAAATGCCAAAAAAAAAGTCCAACTTACTGCTTGCTTCCATTTCATCAGTTGAACTAATTCTTCGTGACTGCAATGTGCATCTTTTCCCCTGGCTTTAATTTTTTTGGGTAGCTCATTCTGATACCTTGAATCACCAAGACAAAAACAGAAACACAAGATTTGATGACATTCAGATTAGAAATTAAAGGTAAAGTATATAAAACAATATGCCACAAATAGGTGCGAGCATAATGTAGAGATCCGGCTACTAACTACCTGAAGGAAGAAAATTCTGGAGAAGATCTCAGAAAAAGAAAAAAGAAACATATCTTGAAACATTCATCCAAGATTGTTAAAATGAGTCACACATCGGTCATGTTCGAAAGAGAAAATCTAAAGAGAGCAGTTGAAAAGCGTAACGAAGCAGGAATAGATCACTGGATCAGGTTACTCCAACATGAGTGCACTCATGTCTCAAACATGGTAATTATTCGACAGAAACCTTCACTCACGGGAAACATTACAATAACACGTTAAATTTTTCAACGACCCTTTCGTACTCACCAATTATCCAATTTAATAAGATCTTCAGGCTTTTTATTCTTAGTCTCTGCTTTCAGCTTTAATACTTGAGGATACAAACTTAACATATACTGAAACTGAGACGCAGTACCTTCAGCAAAAAAGGTGGCTGTGTCTTTCATGGAAGCCATGTTAAAAACCGAAATACTGTTGAAAAACTTCTAATTCTCGTAACCGTTTATACCACTTAATGATTACGACTATTTACATTTTACTTAACGAAAACTTACAATAAAACTGCGAAATATTTCGAAAGATGAACTTAAAACTTTAATAATAATTTTGAACGTTTCAGAGTTTTCACGAAACTGCAAAAAAAAAAAAAAACAAACAAAAAAAACGGATTCTTCATTCTGCTTTAGCGTAGAAAGTTGGAAACCGCTATTATTATTTTTTGTAACAATTCGTGCATCTGCATCACTTAGCATCATTAAGGCACTATAAGTATAGGTATGCTGAGCCGCCATTTTTCTTCTTCTCAGTGATGGGCCGCTCAGCGCTCATGAGCGGGCGCTCGCGTAACGCTCACCAATTTGTCATCGAGCGTGAGCGAAAAACGAAATTCCATGCATAGAGCGGGAGCGGAGCGAGAGCGAAGCGTTAAATTTATCTTGAGCTGGGCTGAGCGTACGCGCTCATTATCGCTCAGCTAACTGAAAAACCGAGCAAGTGTGAGGAAGGAAGGGAAGAGGAACTCAAAATATTAAAATGGCGCAAAAAAAAAGTGCTTATCAGTTTCTTTACTTTCTAGTTTCTTTATTACCTCGCTCGCGTTATTCACGTTTTGAGTTTTTAGTTAAATGGTTTTACGCTTTCATGTGAAATGAGTTGTAAATAGGATTTTCAGTATACACCATTGCAAGATGCTTTGACTATACATATATGGACTGCTACCACACATGTAAAAAAATTACAGCTTGGCACATACAACATCTGTGATTTTCAATAAGAGCTAAATCGGGATTCACAATGCGCATGCGTCAATACTTGAAAAAATATGCTATCAGCCAATCAGCGGCTCAGCGGACTTATCACAAATCATTTTTTACAGTGGGAACCAATGGGAACACTGCAAATCCCGATTTGCTTCTTACCATGTTGTATGTGCCGATTTACACTGCAAGTAGCAGTCAGTGATGGGCACGCTCCGGTTGGGAGCGGAAGAGCGGTCGGAGTACTCTCTCCGCTCTCGCTCCGGAGCGAGAGCGGAGCGCGCTCTTTTTTTAATACAACTACAACAACCGGAGCGCGCTCCGGAGTACTCCAGCCTGGAGCGGAAATTTAAAGAAAAGAGCGCGCTCCTCTGATAACGCTCCTCTATCATTGGAACGTTTCAATAAATGAATATTGGAATTTTTTATTTTATAATTATTATTTATTAGACTGTTTCTTTCTATACCTTGCGCGCAATTGATTTATTACACACCGGCAAAAAAAGTTACAAAAATCAATTCATGTAATTTTGAAATAACATTACAACTTGAAACTGTGGATTGATTTATAGTTCTAATCAGTTTTATAGTATTACTTGATAAGAAATTGGTGTCAAAAATAATTCTATATAGTTTCAATAAGTTTTAATATTGATTTTGAAATCATGTAAAATGCGTTTTTAGCAGATTTTTACGTTGATGTGTAAAGAATTAGTTGTGCGCACGGTATTAAATCCTCATGTTATAGGTACTCATAAATCAAGATTCACTATTTCACCAGTTCACCACTTACTAAAATTGATTAAATCGAAAAATAATTAATAAAAATAGGTTTAAATTCGACCAACATATCTATCAGGGTTGCGTACCGCGGTATTTTTTCCGGTCGGTATGGTACTGGTATTTGGTATCGGTATTTTTTCTGGTCGGTACGGTACTGGTATTTGGTATTTATATAATTTTCGGTCGGTATGGTACCGGTATTCGGTATTTATATAATTTTCGGTCGGTATGGTACCGGTATATGGTATCGGCATTTTTTCTGGTTGGTATGGTACCGGTATTTGGTGTCAGTATTTTTTCCGGTCGGTATGGTACCGGTATCGGTAAATCCCAAAAAACCGTGGTATTGGTCGGTATATACCGCGGTATCGGTACCGGTACGCAACCCTAGCCCGCAATATCGCACCAGTTCAATTATTTCAAAACTCAAAAAACGTGTTAGAATCAAAACCAGGGTTGCATGTTGATCGAAATTAAAAATTAACAATTAATAAATAAATAAATATCATAAATACCGCGGTATTTACAGAGGGTTGCGTACCGCGGTATTTTTTCCGGTCGGTACGGTACTGGTATTTGGTATCGGTATTTTTTCTGGTCGGTACGGTACTGGTATTTGGTATTTATATAATTTTCGGTCGGTATTGTACCGGTATTTGGTATCGGTATTTTTTCCGGTCGGTATGGTACCGGTATCGGTAAATCCCAAAAAACCGCGGTATTGGTCGGTATATACCGCGGTATTGGTACCGGTACGCAACCCTGATATCTATATACCAAAATTCACTTGAAAAGAGCGGCGCTCCGACCGCTCCTGACCGCTCCAGGAGCGAGAGCGGAGCGCGCTCTTTTTTTCCGGAGCGTGCCCATCACTGGTAGCAGTCCATATATGTATAGTCAAAGGCAAGATGATACGAGGGCTACAACGAATGATAATGGTGACAGTTTCGATAATGAAGGAATTGATATCGAAGTTGTCGATGATCTCGATGCCGACGATGTTTTGCCTCCTTGAAATAAATAATAAATTTTTTACGTTTTTATACTTTGTTGCTTCATGTTTGTGGTTGTACGTATTTTGCATTCACTGTGAATTTAAAAAAAAAAAAAAAAAAAAATTGTAAAAACTAATGAGCGGAAAAAGAGCCGGTGAGCGCGAAAAGAGCGGATGAGCTGAGCGCGAAGAAGCTAATGTCAAGTTGAGCGTGAGCGGAACATGGCAATTACATTTGAGCGTGTAGCGGAGCGTGAGTGCAAAAAGTCCTGAGCGGCCCATCACTGCAGTTCTTCTCAGAAAGTTCCGTTGATTCAGCCAACACCTCCTTTAACCTGCCGTTGTTAACATGGGGGAATAGATCGACGATAGCATAGATATACCGGGTGACTACTTGATTCGAGCACCCCAAGCGCAAAAATCTTTCCCTGATAGAAATAAATTATATATTATTTGAATGATGTTAGCAAGAATAAATGGCATAAATAATATTTATTTGATGCTTAAAAGCGTTGATCAATGAAATGCAAAATTTTAATTTATACTTTCGTTGTCAAAAATGCATAATATGTTTTGAATTTGTTCACCTTTTAGCTAATTTTTTCGCTTGGATGCTCGAATCAAGTAGTCACCCGGGATAGTACACCTCTCAACGTAACCAACGCACCAGGTCGCACTCCCTCTATCTATTTTAGAAACCTCTAGAGAGCGCTGCGAAATTAAGAAAATGTACATTAATATTTCCTCTCATGAGTAACTATGATGTATTTTTTCTATTCACATTTTCCCAGGAAGAAAATAGGAATGTACCAAAATTCGCTTTATGCAACGCTCTCTAGCGGTTTTCAAGATAGATAGAGAGAGTGCGACCTAGTGCGTTGGTTACGTTGAGAGGTGTACTATACTGTCTGTCAAAAATAACTTGACACTTTTTAGCAGGACAAGGATAGGCAACAATTCGTGCATGGTTACTCAAAATGTGGATTGTATTACAAAGTAGGTTAATGTTTTATTACCTATCAGTTCATCGAATTTAACTGGAAACGTATTCACCGTGCTTGTTTGTGCTTTACTATTTCGACTATTTGGCCAGCATTTTCAATTTGAAAACATTTTGGGAAGTAATGAAATCGTGAAAATTGTCGCGTTTTTTGCCTATCCTTGTCCTGCTAAAAAGTGTCAAGTTATTTTTGACAGACAGTACATCTGGACTGCATTACGCAACAGTGTTCTAAGTGAAATGAGGCGCCATAGACTTGTTGATCGATCTTATTTTTGTTTTTAATGAGAAAAACTAATAATGAATGAAAGCATTCATGTTATTTAAATAATTTCAAAGACAAACAAGTGAAATTTGTTCAGTTTGATTGACTGGCTTTGTTATAATTTACATTACATCGGAAACTTGATGTAGTTAAAGTTTATGGCGCCTCATTTCACTTAGAACATTGTTGCGTAATGCAGTCCATCTATGCTACCGTCGATCTATTCCCCCATGTTAACAACAGCAGGTTCAACGTCCCTTTACTAGTGGTCGGACGGTAACCGCAAAATCGGCTTTTTAAAAAGCGCATAATCTGATTGGCGTTCCGAAATTTGACGTCACCTGGCGGAGCTAATAACGCGCGTCGTATGTAATTTAAACGGGAAGTTCATATTTTTTGATAGTATTTCTAAATTTTCTCGAAAACCACTCCATTAACAAAAAAATTTGTAAGAACTCAACTTGAAGGATATTAAATTTTCTATCATATGCATATTTTATATTTGAAAATTATTCATTCTATCTAGCAAAATAAATGATTCCATTCTTCATAATATTCATAATCACTCCCAAGTTGTAAAATTTTTTATAACTTCAAGTTCACGTTACTCGAAATTTTCAGCGGGACCATAGGGTTTTAAATTGCAGTCTTATAGAAAATTTTACGCTCTTTCTAATGGTGTATAATAAAAATATTTTTGATCAATATTTTTACTACATATGGAGGTTTTGAATTCGAAAAAGGTATCTTAGCTATGAAAACGCGTACTTTTTGTAACTTCACATTCACGTTACTCAAAATTTTGAGCGATACCATAGGGTTTTTAAATTGCTATCTTATAGAAAATATTACGCTCTTTCCAATGGTGTATAATAAAAAATATTTTTGATCAATATTTTTACTACATATGGAGGTTTTAAATTCAAAAAAAGTATTTTAGCTACGAATGTGCGTGCTTTTTATAACTTCACATTCACGTTAGGTACTCAAAATTTTGAGCGATACCATAGGGTTTTTAAATTCTCATCTTTTAGAAAATTTCATGCTTTTTCCAATGGTGTATACTAAAAATCTTATTGGTCAATATTTCTACTTAATATGGGGTTTTAAACGTTGAAAATCGTAGATTACTTATATAAAAACACGTATTTTTCGTAACTTAATACCCTCGATACTTAAAATTTTCAGTTGCATTAAATGATTTTTAAATTGCTATCTTGAAAAAAAATTTCACGCTTTTTCCAATGGTGTATAGTGAGAATCTTTTCGATCAATATTTCTACTAGCTATAGAGGTTTAAATAAATGTTGAAAATCATATTTACCCTCAATAAAATCACGTATTTTTCGTAAGCCTATATATGCAAATTTACGTTGTACAAAAGGTTTTGGAGTGCCGTAGCGTTATATATGCAATGATAATTTCAAAAGAATAAAAAAATATGCAAAGAATATCATGCAATTAATTTTTTCATTTTATTTTTTCCTAAAATGATTGATGAAATTTTAAAATAATATTTGAATAAAATATATAGGTAATAAATAATAATGTTTGACTAATTATCACTTTTTCATACATTTCAACATTACCGTTCACTCAAATTTCAAGGGAACCTGGAAAAGGGTAAATGACTCAAATTATTTGGAAAGAACGAGGCAACGCAACAACATATCCAAATTTCAGCATTCTAAGTGAGTTTAGAGGGGAGTTAAGTTTGAGGAAGTTTTGGAGTCATTAATTTAATTTTTTGGATCTCCCATATCTCCTCACCAAATCAACTTAGAAAGGTCAAACTTTATATGTGAGGTTAGTTGAGGATCAAAATATAAACCCTTGAATTTGAGTCAAACTCAAAATAGATTTAAATATTAGCTGATTGTCAAAATTTTAAGGGCTAGGTAGGTACTCAACAAATTCCAGGTCATATCATTGTTTCTGAACAATTTTTTATTTGATGTGATGGAGGATTATTTGAAAAGCAGTATTCCATGTTCAACCCTTCCCCACATGTGACGTTTTTGGGGTGGGGGAAGCAATTGCAAACCTGAACGCTAATCTTATTAATTAAAAACTCAGCTTTTTATTTACTAATCTATTAATCATTTTTATAAATTGATTTGTTATTTGTTTTTCCAGGTTGTAATGTTTTAAGTTTCAATCCTGATCTTTCATTTGTAATATTTTACCATTCAAATTATTTGTAATTTCTACCTTTTATTGTTTTTATTTTTGATTAAATTTTTCGATCATTTTGATTTTGATTTTGAAATTGAAAATGATATTATCACTACAATTTCCTTTACAGGGCGATGGCGAAAAAATGACATGCAATCACAATCATACATACTTACATAGCTACTGCTGCATAAAACTGTAAAACTAATGTTTTGGGCTTGAAAATTTAAAAATAATGATGAAAATTAGTTGAAAATTTTTTTGAATTTCACTTAGCCTTTTAACTAGTAGGTTGCGAGAAAAAAATTTCTGATAGACTTAAAAAATCCATGGAATTTTACTAATTTCGTTTGTCACTTGTTTGTTAAATATTCATAAATATACCCTACAAACACAGCGAATACGAATCGCAAGCGATTTCTAGCATGCTACTCACAAATAAAAATAGCATGTTGAAAGTATTCGAACCAGATGCTAATATCGCATCACATTTTATTTTAATTTTTCATCATTCGCATCGCATGAGAATCGCATGTAGGTTTCCACATTGCGATATGTATGCGATCTTTATATGCTATTCACATGAGATTTTCGCATACTGTACACATGCTTGAAATAAAATGTGAATAAAATACGAATAGTATAAGAATTTCGCACTTATTTTATCAATATATAATTAAATTCAAATTTGCATTCGAATCACTTGCGATACGACTGCGAATACAGTACAGCGAAAATCCTGCGAACTCCCTAACGTATCGCATGTGAAAATTATAATTCATTATATATTACATTTATTAAGAGTCAGTCTGAAAAGTGTTGCATCAGGTGTATTTTTTTTTTAATTTCAATACGTTAAATTTTAATTTTATAATGAAAACGAATCGACAAAAACGTCGATTACGGAATAAAGAATTTGAAGAATTTAAAAAAAGAGTGAATTTGAGGAAGAAAGTAAGTAATTACAATAATAAAACATGTTAATGTATTTTTATGTTTACAATTTAAGTTTTTTTAATACTTGCACATGATTTTTAAAATTTTAAGATATCGAAACAACGAATAAAAAAGTTGGGTGAAACAAAACCTTATTTGACGGAAACATCAAGCCTAACTGTAATAATTTAATTTTATTGAGTATTATTTAAATAGAAGACGAAACTCATGCTATAAGAGTGCGAAGTTCGTATGCGCTGTTCGCATTCGAATCGCACTCTAATAACACGCTTACATAAGTATTGGTTTCGCATGCGAAAAGGATGTGAAAAGTAAAATTATTAAACGCTACAAATGCTAAAAACGCGGACATTTTCGCTGTATATTAGCAGCGAACTTCACATTCGATTCGCATGCTAGAAATACTAAAATAGTATTCGATTCGTATGCAATTCGTATTCGGTGTGTTTGTCGGGATATTGAATTATCAATTTTGGAAATTGAAATAATATTACCTAGCCAAACATTTTGAATAATTATATAAATTAGCAAATGCATTATGAAATTCTAAGTACCTATAAGTTATTAAAAAAGAAAACAAAACAAAAAAACGAATGAATGAACTCTCTGCTCACTCAGTTTAGGTATTAATCATTAATAATGAAATGGCAATATTTATTATCAAAAATATTAATTTGGATTATTAAACATTATAAAATTTTACTTGCGCCTACGCTGGTGTCATATTTACTTTTCATTATACACTTATAAATACGCAAGAATTATTCAATCATCAATTTAAAAGTATGCATCATTTAGGAAATTTTATTCTCTACAATTTTAGTCCTTATGAGTTTTAAAAAAAAAACCGTTCTTTTAGAGTAAATTACAAAAAACCATAAGAAAATCGATGTATTCCCTTTAAATCATATGTTACCGCGCGTTTTCAGGTCCGCCACGTGACGTCAGAGATTAGAGGGGAAAGAGGAGTGTTGAAACGCTACTTTTTGTTACCGTCCGACCTCTAGTAAAGGGACGTTGCAGCAGGTTAATACCGTGCGGGCAAATGATTACTTACACACCAGCAGTGTTGTAGGAACAAACATATGTCTGTTCTTGTTCCTGTTCTCGTTCCTAGAAAGAGCCAGTCATTGGATTCTGTTCCTGACTCGTTCTTATTCTCAATGTTTCAATTGTTCTCGTTCCGTCCTTCGTTCTTTCAATTCTTTACAATCTTGTTCTCGTTCTGTTCTTCGTTCTTTAAATCCTTTATGGTCTCGTTCTTGTTCGTTCTTCGTTCTATTCTCGTTCTTCAAACGTCAACTTTTTTCTTTTTTCTTTTTTTCTTTCTTTTTCTTTCTTTCTTTTTTTTTTTTGATAACGTGTTTACGGTTTATGTTGTTGTTGAAATTGAAAATTAATTAATTGAAGTTAATTAATGAAAAAAAAAAAAAAATGATTTATATGGGTATACGCAGCATTTGTCCGCTTTCAGAAGTTTTTTTTCTTTTTCCCCTCATGATATCTATTAATTTCATGACAAATCATGAACTTTCAAAAGAACGAAGAACAACCCAAAATTACATCCATTCTTATTTTTGTTCTTGTTCCTCAGCATTTTATATTAGTTGGTTCTCGTTTCGTTCTTCGATCTTTCAGTTTGGAAATATTCTGTTCTCGTTCTGTTCTTTGTTCTTCATACCTATCAGTTTTATGTTCTCGTTCTTGGTTCTGTTCCTCAGGAACAATGAAAATTCTCTGTAGGGACGGAACGAGAGGGAGGGAGTGTGTGGTGCTCACCCCCCCAGAGGTTTTGCGCAGTCGGCAAAAGTCGGCAAATCGACATCGGTGAGAAAAATTCGACAATTCGTGTTTCACTTGTCTCAGTAACAGCGAAAATTTAACAATAAATAATTAAATCAAACAAAGAAACATATGTATTTGCGCATTGTTTTGCTTAATATACTCTGCTCGAAGCTTTTCTATTTCCGAATTTTGTCTATGCTAGGACTAGGAGTGGTAATGTCGCCATCTGAGAAGGAGATACTGAATATCGGAAATGAACGAGATTAATGAAAACTGATGTTCCATTAAAATTAATATTGTTTTAGTTCAATTTCAATTGATATTATATGGTTTAAATTTATCTCAAAATAATGCTGGAGAATTGGAAACTGGAAAAAGTACTCAGTCCCTTGAGTGATAACAACTTTTTTCATTCTCAACAAAAAAAAATCCTATGTAATATTTTTGGATTTATTTTTTTTTATTGATTTTTTTTTTTTAATTTAAACTTATTGTTTTTCCATCATTTTTTATTGTTTTCTTTTAAATTGTTGAATATTTTATCGCCTTGGTTTCATTTTTCCCTTATTTATTCGAATCTAGTTTTTTAGTTTTTAGGTTTTCATTTTTTTTTTTTTTTTTCGTTATACTGGGTGACTACTTGATTAGAGCACCCAACGAGACAAAATTAGCTAAAGGTGAAACAATTCAATACATTTATGTGTATTTTTGACAACAAAAGTATAATTTAAAATTTTGTATTTTATTTTACGATAGATGCTTTTAAGCATTACATAAATTTTATTTATGTCATTTATTCTTGCTAATATCATCCAAATACATAATTTTATTTCTATCAGCGTAAGATTTTTGCGCTTGGAGTGCTCCAATCAAGTAATCACCCGATATTTTAGCAATTATCTTCAGTTCGAAACATTACTCCATTTTTGTACATTTGTTTTCATCTTATAATTTTTTCTCTTTTTCATGATATCTTTCATCGTTGCATTTTTTAGTTTTCGGAATTTTTCATTTTTAACAATATTATTGTTTAATTTTTAGACTTCCCAACTTGTTTGCTTTCTAATTTTTGGATTTTTTTTTTATTACTAAAAATTTTTCTATTTTATTACGTTGTTTTATGATATGGATTTTTTTTTAATTTATCTATTTTCCCATCAATGTTTTCTTCAATTGTTGAATTTCAGGGTTGCGTACCGCGGTATTTTTTCCGGTCAGTGATGGGCACGCTCCGGTTGGGAGCGGAAGAGCGGTCGGAGTACTCCGCTCTCGCTCCGGAGCGAGAGCGGAGTAGCTCTTTTTTTAATACAACTACACAACCGGAGCGCGCTCCGGAGTACTCCAGCCTGGAGCGGAAATTTAAAGAAAAGAGCGCGCTCCTCTGATAACGCTCCTCTATCATTGGAACGTTTCAATAAATGAATATTTGAATTTTTATTTTATAATTATTATTTATTAGACTGTTTCTTTCTATACCGTGCGCGCAATTGATTTATTACACACCGGCAAAAAAAGTTACAAAAATCAATTTATGTAATTTTGAAATAACATTACAACTTGAAACTGTGGATTGATTTATAGTTCTAATCAGTTTTATAGTATTACTTGATAAGAAATTGGTGTCAAAAATAATTCTATATAGTTTTAATAAGTTAATATTGATTTTGAAATCATGTAAAATGCGTTTTTAGCAGATTTTTACGTTGATGTGTAAAGAATTAGTTGTGCGCACGGTATTAAATCCTCATGTTATAGGTACTCATAAATCAAGATTCACCATTTCACCAGTTCACCACTCACTAAAATTGATTAAATCGAAAAATAATTAATAAAAATAGGTTTAAATTCGACCAACATATCTATATACCAAAATTCACTTGAAAAGAGCGGCGCTCCGACCGCTCCTGACGCTCCAGGAGCGAGAGCGAGCGCGCTCTTTTTTTTTCACTTGGAGCGAGAGCGGAGCGCGCTCTTTTTTTTTCTCACTTGGAGCGAAGAGCGGAGCGCGCTCTTTTTTTTCGGAGCGTGCCCAAACTGAAAGAACAATATGTATTTGCGCATTGTTTTGCTTACTCTGCTCGAAGCTTTTCTATTTCCGAATTTTGTCTACTACTAGGAGTGGTAATGTCGCCATCTGAGAAGGAGATACTGAATATCGGAAATGAACGAGATTAATGAAAACTGATGTTCCATTAAAATTAATATTGTTTTAGTTCAATTTCAATTGATATTATATGGTTTAAATTTATCTCAAAATAATGCTGGAGAATTGGAAACTGGAGAAGTACTCAGTCCCTTGAGTGATAACAACTTTTTTCATTCTCAACAAAAAAAAATCCTACTTAATATTTTTGGATTTATTTTTTTTATTGATTTTTTTTTTAATTTAAACTTATTGTTTTTCCATTTTAATTTTTTTTATTGTTTTTTTTAAATTGTTGAATATTTTATCGCCTTGGTTTCATTTTTCCTTATTTATTCGAATCTAGTTTTTTAGTTTTTAGGTTTTCATTTTTTTTTTTTTTCGTTATACCGGGTGACTACTTGATTAGAGCACCCAACGAGACAAAATTAGCTAAAGGTGAAACAATTCAATACATTTATGTGTATTTTTGACAACAAAAGTATAATTTAAAATTTTGTATTTTATTTTACGATAGACGCTTTTAAGCATTAAATAAATTTTATTTATGTCATTTATTCTTGCTAATATCATCCAAATACATAATTTATTTCTATGAGTGTAAGATTTTTGCGCTTGGAGTGCTCCAATCAAGTAATCACCCGGTATTTTAGCAATTATCTTCAGTTCGAAACATTACTCCATTTTTGTACATTTGTTTTCATCTTATAATTTTTTCTTTTTTTCATGATATCTTTCATTGTTGCATTTTTTAGTTTTCGGAATTTTTCATTTTTAACAATATTATTGTTTAATTTTTAGACTTCCCAACTTGTTTGCTTTCTAATTTTTGGATTTTTTTTTTATTACTAAAAATTTTTCTATTTTATTACGTTGTTTTGTGATATGGATTTTTTTTTAATTTATCCATTTTCCCATCAATGTTTTCTTTAATTGTTGAATTTTTCCTTTTTTTTTTTTTAATTTGAAAAAAATCAATTTTTAGATATTCTTTATATTTCTGGTTTTGCATTTAAAAAACATTTCTGTTCTTTTCTGATTTCTGTATTATCTTGAGAAATTACTTCGTGACTTGATTGTTTTAAAAATTCAACATTCGTTTTTATCCACCAAAATTCAAAATGATTCAGAATATCCATTTTACATTATCAAAATAATTAAACTTGTATCGTGTATCACCTTCTCAGGCAGTTCGAAAAACGACTGCACTTTGATTTTTTCAATTGCTTCTCTGTGTTCTTTGAATTCGTAGGCAAATATAAATGTGATATTACTCGTACATCAAATTACAAATCAATCAATTGTAGTCAGAAAATTGACAATACCAGTCGGCATTTTTAGATTTTCACCCCCCCCCAGAGTGCCAAGGATCGGCCCGTCTCTGATTCTCTGTTCTTGTTGTTCTTCGTTCTCGTTCTTAGGTTTGTTCCTACAACCCTGCACACCAGCGCAAAAATGTATAAAAACTAGTTTTTCAAAATTTAGAAAATAATATCACAAGTTTTGAAATGGTCTTTTATCTCTGTTTCTAATTTAATTAAGAACATTGTTGCGTAATGCAGTCCAAATGTCGTTCTCGTTCTGTTCTTCGTTCTTTCAATGCTTTATGGTCTCATTCTTGCTCGTTCTTCGCTCTGTTCTCCTTCTTCATTTTTATTCTTTCGATAACGTGTTTACTGTTTATATTGTTATTGAAATTAAAAATTAATCAATTGTAGCTAATTAATAAAAGAAAAGAATGACTTATATGGGTATAGGTAGCACTTCCGCGTTTTTATAAGCTTTTTATTTTCTCTTATCCCTCATGACTTCTAATAATTTTATGACGAAACATGAACTTTCAAAAGAATGAAGAACAACTAAAAATTACATCGTTCTTGTTCTTGTTCTCATACCTCAACATTTTACATTAGTTGGTTCTCGTTTCGTTCTTCGATGCTTCAGTTTGAAAATGGACTGCATTACGCAACAATGTTCTAAGTGAAATGAGGCGCCATAGACTTGTTGATCGATCTTATTTTTGTTTTTAATGAGAAAAACTGGTAATGAATGAAATCATTCATGTTATTTAAATAATTTCAAAGACAAACAAGCGAAATTTGTTCAGTTTGATTGACTGGCTTTGTTATAATTTACATTACATCAGAAACTTGATGTAGTTAAAGTTTATGGCGCCTCATTTCACTTAGAACATTGTTGCGTAATGTAGTCCAAATATTCTGTTCTCATTCTTGATCTGGTTTCTCCTTAACAACGAAAATTCTCCATTCTAGTTGTTCTTTGTTCTCGTTCTTGGGTTTGTTTCTACAACACTGCTTTCCAATGCAACTCGGCTAGCTGACCACCGTGGCAGAGTGGTTTGAGCGGTGTGTACTTGCGCGGTATGTACAACCATGGTTCGAAGCCCTTGCAGGTAAGAATTTATGCGTGAATTTTTCTACAATTTTTTACTTTTTTTTTCTTGTTAAGTCCTTACCTCAATGCATTCATCCTTTTTATACATTCCTTACCTCAAGAGATGTTTTTTTTTTATATAGAAAAATCTTACCAGGGCTGTTAACTCAATGTGAAATGCTCTCTTCACATTAATGAGAGGGTTCATTCAGACTTTGGACATACTGCCTTTTGCCACTAGGGCGACGAGTTGTAACTAAGTCGTACTTGTAGCTCATAAGATATACTAACATTTAAACCATTGCTATAAATTCGATTTTTTTTCAAATTTCTATATCATTATGTATAGCAATCGCTCCCCTTTTAAAAGACGATTTTAACGAGGGGTCACTCGTATAGCACTTTTCAACTTTTCGACACTTTTCAAACTTTTCACATGAAATTTCAACTTTCGTTTCACAAAATTACTTTTCATGAAAAGTGCCCATCCCTAATCTCTAGAGAAGAGCTATTTTTCTCGCGACATGCATTTAAATAAAACATGGGAAGCGCCAATTTTTAGGGTTTTTGCTTTAACAAGCAAAAACCCTATTGCAATCACTTTTTTCAGTCTTCTGACCGCAGATCAAATCTTTAAGGATCAAATAAACAATTGCGCCACCTAACGGACAAATGGTAGTAACGAAAAATATTGAATTACCCGTAATTATTGGTCTATGTTTCTTATTTCTTCAATTATTTTTCAACTTATTTTGTGTTTCTGTTTCGTTTATTTGTTATTCAGTTCATTAATATAATGAAAAAAGAAAAACATTCGAATTCGAAAACAAAAAATTTGAATTCTTCAACTTCATTAATAAATATTAGAAATTTTGAATTAGAACATGAAAAGAGATAGGTTTGAAAATAGAACATGTACCTTACAAAATTCAACTAACTACTTCTTAAGTGTTTTTGGAAAGGATAGGGTAGGGGTTTTCATACTTGGTATTGGGTGTGGCCTGTAGCCATGAACGGTTAAGCAAGTCATTAGTAAATCAAAACAAGCTCCAGTTAAAAACTCAGCTCCAGTAATGCGGCATGGCTGCTTACTTTTTTTTTTAATTTGACATAAACTGATTTTGTACTACCAAAAATTGAGAATCTCGAAATTTCAAAATGAAATGATTTCTCTTGTATCTCATCTTCAAAAAAATTTTTTGCTACATGAAGATAAATTCCTCTATTTTTCATTCCTGTGTAAGAATTTATGAAATTTAAGTTACTTTGTCCATATTTATCGAAAAAGTCAAATCCAGGCATAAAGAACCAAAATGCTAAATGAGTTGGTAATAAATTAAAGATCAAAAAGAGTAAATACCAAAATTCTATTATAAATTTATGATGCACCACATGTATAACTTAAATTTGAAGTTGGTTACTGTTAGTTAGAATGGCTCGATTGTAATATGTGCTCTGAATGAGCGCATAAAGATTTTTTGGCTCTAAAACTTATAACAATTGCTCATATGAAAAATAATATCCATTTTATTTCCTGTTGTAAAACTATAAACGCGGATGTAATTTTTTTTCTATTCATTATTTCAAAAGTTGTTCATTTTTTGAAAACCGTTAAAATGTTAGTTTCATTTCGATTTTAAAAAAATTATAAATCATAAAGGGAAAATACGGTGTATGGAGAGCACATTTAAAAAAACATAATCGCATAATTCAATCCCCTTTTAACGGGTTTGAACAGTTATGGCATATCGGCGCGAGTATTCCAAGTCGAACATGTTTGCCTCGTGTATCTCGCGCCTACCGAAACGCAAGCGCAACGAAAATGTTCTACAATGCGCTTAAACATTAAATATTTTCGAATTTGTAACTCGCGATTACAGTCTTATTTTGGGTCAATTCTTTTTGAAATTTTTATACATTTTTATTGTTGTTCTTTTCAACGTGTTGATTAAAAAAAATTTTTCAAAAACTGAAAGGTAAAACATTCAGAAATTTTGGGTTTTCTTCACCCCTCCCCCAAATATGATCGAAAACCGTTGAAAATCTACACGAATATTTGGGTAATTACAGTGGAAAGAGTGTACTGCTTATTTTTGAAAAAAAGTAAAATTTACCAATTTTCGGTTTTACGATACCACTTTTGAGTCAATTTTTAGGGCTAAGGGTGCCCCTAAAATGAAAAATGGTAAGAACGTAAAAAAATTGATTTATACTCTAAAATCCACTTATTTCAACAAAAATGTAATTTTAAAATTTAGAAGGTTCCTATTTAAAATTTTGATCCCCCTCCCCCCAATTTTGGGGTTAGCAGTTTGGATTATAGTTAAAAACCTTTTACACATTAATTTGGACGGGAACCCAAAATTTCGTCAAAATCGGACCAGTAGTTGCGGAGGAGAAGAGTCACAAAGGAAAAACTCAAACCATGCAGATTCATGTACCGTGCGCGCAAATGATTACTTACATGCCAGCGCAAAAATGTATTAAGATCAGTTTTTCAATATTTAAAAAATAATATCACACGTTTTAAAATGGTCTTTTATCCCCGTTTATAATTTATTTATGTTACTAAATTATTTAAAAATATAAATAAACCCTCAATTTGCTGTTATAACATTTATTTCAAAATTGCATGAATTTTGCGCTGATGTGTAAGTAATTACTTGCGCGCACGGTATATATTAAAATTGAGATTATGAATTTACACTTATTCATTACAATTTACATAACCATTTTTCAATAATATTATCTCTAAAGTTTTGATTTCAATACTTCCTTCGCCCTGATTATGTTTGGAAGATAGAGTATTTTCATTACAATTATTTACATAACTATTTTTCAATAATATTATTTTTCAAGTTTTGGTTTCAATACTTCTGCCTGATTAGGTTTTGAAAATGGAGTATTTTGATAGGTCACTCGTGTTTTTTTTTGAAACCGATAAAAACCAGAACCGGGACCGGAATCGATATCATAGAACCAGAACCAGAACCAAAACCAGAACCAATATTTGGAAACCTGAACCAATATTTTTTCCGTTTTGCAGCCCTGTGACGTACAGACATTGTCGTACGTAGGCATTACATCATTGATACAATATTTAATGTATATTTTTTCAAATCAACTGCAGATGTATGGAAAATGAACTTATGAAGATTACTGAAAGGAAAGCCTATAAGGCATACCTAAAGCAGCACAAATGTAGCACAAACGATGTGGTTAATTTCAGCTCGCATCTTTGAAATGAGGGGCTCGCATTTCTGCAGCTCTACATGCCATACCTCTGTGGGGAGAGCGGCACAAACGAAAATTTTTACCGCAAAAACGGGCACAAACGTAGCACAAACGATGTGGTAAATTTCAGCTCTCAACCTCGAAATGAGGGGGCCAGCGAAATGGACCTGCAAAGTACTTAGTAACGTTTTTCTCAAGCTAGTCTCAAGTTTCTTCTTTTTTTTTCGACGAAGGTGTTTAATTTTACGTAGATTCATTTCTTTGAATACTAGCATAAATATTATAAAGCTAATTTCGTACTGTCAACAATTTTTAGAATCATCAACGCTGTTGTTAAATAATGAAATTTTTTCATGTGAGTACATGACCTCACGTGAAAAAATACTGTTATTGAATTAAGTGTTGAAACTAAACTTATTAAATACAAAGATAGTAATGATAAGTAATTGTCAATATAAGACATAAATATATACTGACAGCCATACACATGATAGTATAAATGTATAATACTAGAAATGAATTATTGCATTGCTCATCAGGATGGTCAATACTTGATAGTAATCATCTTATTAATAAAGTTAGTAAACTGATAATGTAGTGGTTACTTCATAGATGATTACAAAAAAACAACAATAAAATACCTTATAGCTAACTGTAATGTCCTGAAAAAACTGTTATAGTTTCTTTTGATATTTTCTCACGCCCGAATTAATGCATGGACGAAGGTAGGTATATTGAGCTATAACAAGTTTAGAATAAGTTCAATTTCATTTTGAAACTGTCGATATTATGCAGTTGTACACAGTTTAAAATAATAAAGGAAATATGGTTTAAGATTCACTTAATCTGACTACTCTATTCGTAGGTACCTAACCTATTAACTTTTTGTTCGTCACATTTTTAGGATGAGAGAAAAGGCAAAATGACCGGGAAAGTTCTTTACGTCAACGATTCAATATACGCGCGGGCGCAAAGGCCTAGTAAATGTTCGAGCTTTATGAACAAAACACAAAAAAACAAGGGGTGAAAGCGCTCAGATGACGGCAAAGTAGCGTTATGTGAAGATTCAGTTGCTTTTCCAAGTAATACTTTTGTTTCGTAAGTTAAAATCAATCTCAAAATCCAATCGTATATGTTTAAAAAATTGAATTTATTACATAAAACGGCTTTGTTCTGCATACCAAGAAATGTTTACAATTTTTTTAGCGTTGAAATATTCGAATCTATCATTAAAAAAGAATTGTATTGCATTCATGTGCTATGTTTTTCAAAAGTGAAGACAGAATATATGAGTTCCAAATGTCTGTGTACACATAACAGGTAAACATTAATCATTTGTAACTACCTATCTAATCAAACGAATAAGGTAAATGAAGACAGTGAAAAAATGACTACCATCTTATCACTCGCATTAGGTATACAATTCAAGAGTATATAATTTGCATACTTTCTAGGAGATAAAATGATTCTAAGAAAAGAAACGTCGTATCTACTTTTGAACTAATAATAAAATGATTAATAAAAAACATCTCCCTTTTTTATGATTTAAATTTTAAAAAGTGTAAGCAACCATGCCACATTACTGGAGCAGATTATTTTTTGTTGTAATTTTTCCAACATCTTGATTTTGTAATTTCTTGGTCTAGAAATTCTTGTCAAACTATTCCAATGTCACGTCTGTTTTTCATGCTTAGAGAAGATTAAATGGTTCTTTATTAATAGATATAATTGATGTCAAATGTGAAGTTGTGAACATAACAACCAAGTCTCACTGTCTTCACATAGGTATCACAAACCAACAGCTAATTGAATTCCTTGAACGATTGATAAGACAATTTATTTCTTGATTTCTTAACAGGCATAACTTGCATGATCAATCGTTTGAAATGAAATACCTTAGACGGTGCCAACACGAAGTGCAGGAGAATCCATATTATGGTTAAGCTGATAATGATTTTTCACTGCACTTTTAGTTTAATCAAAATTCCGCTCTATATAGTTATGGTGGCAGCATTGAGACAAAATTACAAGATTATAGCCCCTAAATTTCAAACGATTTTGATGCGGTCTAGTTTGTTGCATAACTTTTAAGCAATAAAACAATTCTTCGCTGGTTTCAAACCTTATTCTCTTAATTTTTGCCCAGTTTCCCTGCACCTATGTAAAAAAATGCTTCTAGTTTTTGCAAAAACCAGACTACCAGTAAACTAGTAATTCTGAACGAAACTTTTAATTTATTTGTAGCAATCATGCAATGACGACCTGTTATGCTTCTTATGCGCACTTGTAGATCAAAAGATCATTGATCACTTTTTTTTTTACTCTTAGAAAATAAAATTCTACAGTCCTGTTAGTCCTTAAAATTAGCTGTAGTAACGCCATTCGCGTGAGAAGTTTTTCATATAATGTTATTGTTTTATTATGTTGTGTGCCTATAATTATACGCATAACGTGGAAAAAAATTTCATTCTTCAATGATTTGATTTCAGCAAATTGGTAATTTTTCATCGATAATACGAAATTAGCGTTGAAAACATATAGGCCTATTACAAATATTATCTTAAGCCTTAGTAAATTTTAACAATAGGTGTAGCTCTGAATGATATTACTTATGAAATTATGATGTTCGTGATAGTATAACGTTTCAAAGAAAATTTCTTCGATTTTATATAAATAATTTCAAGTTTGCAGTTCTTCTTTAGTTGTAGGATAATAATCAAAATATCATTCTTCACATTACTTTATCAACTTTGCCTATCAGTGCTTCTTTAGTGCTCATTAGTGCACGCCTTCTTTTATGTTAATGCTCCCTCACCATTCTCCATTAAATTAAACTTCATACCTAATATTCAATATCGCGGTTGCGTAATAATTATGCGCTTGAATAAATTAGGTTCAACTAAATTTTATTCCGACAACATTATTGCCAGTACATAAATAGATATCACCAAAGTTGCGAATTTTACTTTAACACATATTTTTCTTGGAGTTAGATAGAAAGGAATGTTTACAGTTCTTTGCAAATCGTGGAACTCTGACGTGAACTCATTGACTATACACTGTGTCTAACTGATTTTAACACACCCGAGCGCGAAATTCTGTTTCATGAAAAAAAAAACCTATTTCGTTTTGTTTGACTTCAATACGGCATAATGAATAAGTTAAGACTTTGGTTACTCTAATTCTATGATTTGAATAATTTTTTACTGGTTATTTGATTGATTTGAATTAATTTCTTCCAAAATCAGTGTTGCAAAATTAACTGGAATGAAACCAGTTAAAGGTGTGAGGAAACTTTCAATTCTTCTGCGACTCTTTCAAACTCTTCATTTTGAAAAATTTTCGAGGGTAGAAGATATTCTCAAATTTTTTAGAATACCTATTTTCGATTATACGATGGTTAGAATATTCTCGATTATGCATGCAGTCGTTAGAATAAATTCTCTTATAGCTCTCCATCACCAAGTATATTTTCAAGGGATGAAATCATTGGTTATCAGTTATTAAATCCACAAAATTTAATTTCATAAAATTAAAACGAAACTGAATTAAAATACCAAGAAAAAAAAAATCTTATAACCTTCTAAAAACACTAAATTATAAAACATGAATCATCTCTTCTCCTTACCTACCTATTTCAACGAGAAGAAATTTTCCGAAGTAAGAACAACATGTATTTTTATTATTTGTAAAAGATACCCACTATATATTATGAGGGTTATGTTTTTGTGATATCGGAATATCACAACAATAGGAAACTCGATACACATAAAACCTCAGCGAAAATTTTTAACGGTACTTGCATGCGACAATACCATCGCCTGATAGTACCATTACCTAACCAAACTCCTGTCACCATTTCCGACAGTAAATGTGAGTACATATCCTATCGTCAGCGATATGTTCGTTGGTCGTGAACGATTGTCCAACGCGAGCCAACAGAGGTGCATTTCCCGGCACCCCCACTTTGGAATTTAGAATTGAAACTTAGTGCATTCGTTTGTGCTACGTTTGTGCTGGTTTGTGCCGCAAACCCCGTCGTTTGTGCTACTCTCCTTCCTGAGATATTCAAAACACAAGTTGGGGTGCTGTGAAAATGAAAATTGAAAATGTGTATAAAAGGGTTGAATATAATTCATTTGATTTGAATTTGATGGCAATTGTTTGTGCTACGTTTGTGCTATCTGATGCACTAATTTTTGTCCCTCTCCCTCTCCCCTTTCCCCTTTTCCACTATTTCGGGTTAAGCAATAACTCAAATACATATCTTAGGAAATGTTTTGTTACCGAATACAATAGGAAAGACCATCGTAAACAACATATTAAAAAGTATCACTCATCCTCTATATCCAAACTTCCTTCGAAGTGGACCACAGCTCCTCAAAATCAGTTTCTTCAATATATCTTGATAGAGTTAAATTTTAAAACTAAAATTGTTCAATTACATTTTGTTCTACACTAAATTTCTTGCACGGCGATGTACTGAATATATTTGCGCCATGTTGGTAAGACGATATGTGCTTATTATCGCATCAGCCCATCTGCAGATCGATTGGATGTCATCTTGATCATACTTCTTATCCCTTACAGAGTCGCAAAGCGATAGCGAGCCCCGAAGGGGCGAACAGGCAATCCGAGCGAGGCAAGGATTGCACTGGAGGTTGGGTCGCGAAGATAATAATACAATGATTTATTCTTTATTCTACATTCACATTTGCACCACACGTTGAGGTAATGTTGTGAATTCAAGGACTGTGGAGGTAGAGGCAGAGGCGGAGGTAAGAGACCCCCTAGAGGTACCCCTTCACTGGAGGTAGAGGTACATGAAATTTTTCAGCGATAGGAGCTGGTGATAGAGGCACTTTACCTAAGGTCTGCAGATTACATCCAAGCTGCTTCCGAGGTAACTTCTGTAGTTAAGCGGTACCTTTGAAAGGCAAAAGGTACCTATAAAGCTGCAATAATTATAGAAAGTATTGAAACTGTAAGGTAATTTTTTGTTATTACCTTTCAATACTTTCTATAATATTATTGGAGGTGCTTTTTGCTTTTTGGAGGTACCTCAGAGGTAAAGTCCCAAAAAATGTGGTAACTTACCTTAAATTACCATAATTTATACTTTGATAAATTACCCCTTTTTAAGTATATCATACGTCTAAGTGATTCGGGTACAATCAGTGAAAAAATCTCTTTTCCAGTTATTTAAAATCAAATGTTTCAAATGCAAAGAAATTGTAATGCAGTCAAGATGAATTTTTCAATCTTGAAATTCATTCATGTAATTTTAAAAATGATTTTTGATTTAGGAATTGTAATTCAACTCTTATTATGTTTTTAACTAACTGAGATTTTTGCGTTGATTATACCCGAATCACTTGGACTCATGGTATTATAAATAACTTACGTTACTAGAGTCCTACAATAAGACAAGTGGTGACATACGTCATGTTCTATCCTCTCCAAAAATGTAAACATTGGAGTAGATGGAGTTATTTGCAACTTTATAACTCGATTAAGTTGATACATTTCAATTTCTAAAATTTTTTTTAGTTGTTCTTACGTTATTTTCCTCTGAAAAATTCAAAAATTATCATATAGTTTGTGCAACTCTTAGATTCTACATCTTTACTTATTTTACATAATGTGTGCATTGGTTTGCATACAAAATAGACTAGGTAGAAAATGACGTATGTCACCGCTTGTACTGGTTATAAGGCTTTAACGTTACTTACCTGTTAGATGGTTACACATTATTTATAACATTCAATTCAAGGAATCTAATTTCTAGATTATAAATTCTAAAAAATAACTAATTAAAAACAATGTATAACATTTTTTTTTCTATTCCAAATGATATTTTTTATTACAAACAAACTTTTTCTAAATTATAAAACATACAACTTTTTTTCTTTAAAAAATGATAATTTTATTGCAAAAGAAGAACAAAAGATCTTTTTTTTTTAAATTACTGATTTTGGTAATATTACGAAAAATGGTATTATGTAATTTAGGTCGGTAACTTACAACGGTAACTTACGTTTTAAATTACACGGCACATTACTAGATTTAAAGAACTAACGAATCATACTTTTCGTTATATTATGATGAAAAGTAATACTAGTTTGAAATCGTTCATTTTGGTAGGCAGCCGAGCGCGAATAATGTTGCATTTTCGTAGTGTGTATGAAGAAAAATAAAAACTTCACTTCGAGTACTGTAGAGAATATGTTTTCGACCCAAAGACGATTCGGTCATTTTATATTACTTTTTGTGACATTTTTACTCCCTCTTTATCAGGGGCGTGCTCATCGTGTAACGACTCAGGATAATATCCTGGGGCTCCAAGGAGTGGGCCCCTTTGGAGTGGGGCCTCTTTCATTATGACAAGACGTGTAATTAAGTCATATAATTCGGTAGAAATAAAAGTTGGAAAATAGTAAAGAAACTTCAGCAAATTTATCTTCAACACCTAATTAATTCAATTCATCTCAACTGCTTATATTTAATGTTGATAGTAGGTCTAGGTACCCAATTATATCGCCATATCGGGAAATTTTACTTAATTTATCTTCATACATAAATTTCTAAAAAATTGTGAGCTATTTTTTTTCTTTTGGCAATTTGGACATAATCTCTAAAGTTGAGTGAAAATCAATATTGTACCTATCAAAATTAAAAAATTAAAAATTTTATAAATCTGTTATCAAAATTTTTTGCTTTTTGTATAGGTTTCCAATCCACTCAAAAAAAGTTGAAAATTATAACGAGGGGGCCTACCGACTCTCGGGGCCTTATCAAGATATTTATCCTGGGGCCCCCAATGGCTGAGCACACCCCTGCTCTTTATATAAGATACTATTTTTATACGATGTTTGGAAAATTACGTTGAGAAGATGACATTCTTTATATACCGATGATGCAATAATAAGACGTTCTGAAAATTACAAATTTATCTTTATTAATGAAAATTTATCGTATAAAGTTCAAAATAAAATGCTTATTAAAATTTTTTACCATAAGTCAGAAGTGGGATAAAGGCTGTAATCATACCCAGGCAAAAAACCCGCTCGCAGGCGAAATCTCGTTGAGATGATCTGCCATTCAGCAATTTTGAAGACACTATAGAGGGAATTGACGTCGACCAGCCGAAGCTGAAACCATTGGCCGCTGTAACGGATCAGCTAACAAAATTGTTGACCCAATTTACTTAATTCTTCTCGCTGTTATCTACTGGCCAGTCAAATATTTCGCTAAATACTATCCGACAAGCTGGTATAAATGCTGTTGCCGATCAACATGCTATAGCCGATAAACGTATTGTACCCGATAAACCTATTGTAGTTGACGCTAGAAAAGCTTCTATTTCATTCGCCGTTGATCTGAGTGCCGATCTTCCAACTTATGATGGTACTAGGAATGTTGATGATGTGCATGAATAGATGACCGCGTGGAAGGCTATTATTGCAATCCACAGATTGAATGATCGGGCTGCTATGAAGTTAGTGCGTCTTACCCTAACTGGCGTAGCAAAAAATTGGTATCTTATAAATTATTCCGAATTCAAAACCGTTGCCCCTTACATTAAATTATTTACCGCTGTTTTTCTTCCCCCAACTGATGTTATTGTACAAACTGAACGTATGCTTGCCCGTGAACAATGACCAGAGGAAGATACAATGTGTTACATACATGAAAAACTTTCCATTAATACAACCCTTAAAATTATCTTTCACCAATACTGGTAAGTACTTAAGCAAAGATTGCCATCGGGGCATGCTATCATCATCTTTGCTCACCACTCCCGCAAATAACGTTCTTGAGTTGGTATAAGCTGCCTATAACTTCATTAACTGCTACGAAAAACCCGCCATTACGCGTTCTGGTACTAATAGTAAAGTATCTGTTACGAATAAAGCTAAACCTGAAATAAAACCCAACAGCAATAATAATGAGTTGACGCTGATAAATAAAACTGTCGCAACTGAAAAACCGCCCGTCAAGTGCTACAATTGTTTTGGAACAGGTCATATTTCAAAAGATTGCACCGCTCCCCAGTCCCCAACGAATTCCAAAATATACAGTGTGTAATCAACAAGGTCATGTGAAATCAAATGTCCCACAACTATGTCTACAACACCAACAGCTACAACAGTCGAAACTAAAAATGTTAATGCTGTGGTTCAAGTAAATAAAAATTCGAGTAGATAGCCGTGAATTATTGGAAGCCATGATCGATCCTGGTAGTGCTGTTTGTGTAATTCGATCCAGCAATGCAGTACAGTACAGCTAGGAGAATTAATCTCAAAAAGTGAGGCAGTAATTTATGGTATTGGTCAACTTGATAAGAGAATTATAACCCTTGGTAGTTTCCGAGCTATAACTGAAATTAATAACATCGTAGTTGCAGGCGTAGATGTTCTTCTAGTGCCTGATGCTACGTTACCTACTCCAATGATCATTGGTCAATCTTATACAGATCATCTTGAAGTTGCCATGTTGAAGATACACGATCAGTTAATTTTTGTCCAGGCTTCCCAAATGCCATTTGCAGAATTTCTAGTAGCAAAAGCAAAATCTAGAGCCAAATTTCGTGCAGTTGAAAAAATCAAGTTAAGTTGTAATACTGTGAGTTTTGTACGTGTTGAAAGTGGTGTTTATTCAAACACAATCGTGAGTATACCAAATACATTATTATACGTTGATGCGGAGACTTATTTACCTATCATAACTGATCGTGATGTAGTGCTGAAAAAAGGTTCGTGTGTCGGTCGTTCTCAAATATTCAACGAATCGATTATTGACAAAATGAAAATTTGAGAATTGAAGAAAAACCCATCATTGCTACCATTGATAAACGTGAATTATGGTCCCCACTAACAGCTAAACCATTTTAAATTTGGGGATTTCTTGACTGAAACTAGACAAGAAAAATTTATGATGGTAATTAATGCTTATTGGAGAGCATTTGTGACCAATGTGTTTGAATTGGGTGCTACAAAGTGTACACCTTTGACTATATAGTATATGCACCGCTCAAACTGTAGAAACGTAGTCAGTCAATATAACGAAACTAAATGGAGGTCGCATTTCCAAAAACGCGTCTGTGCATCACAATTTTGTCATTTGAAACGTTGTGTTTCCCAGTATGCTGGGATAGCAAGGTAAAGCAGGATGAAAGCGAGAGGTGTTCTAGGTAAGGAACGTCAGTTCATACGTGCGCAGACTCATTTTTGAATTGTGATCTTCATTTATATTGTCTGCATTTATATTGGCTGAATACCATAACATTGCGCAAACTGGAGTTTGAGAGGTCCATAAATACTATATAGTCAAAGGTGTACACCAATCAAAATCATTGAAATACCAGGAAGCCAACTAGTAGCAACAAAACCTTATGGTTCAAATTGAGCTGATGGAGCTGAGTTATTACGTCAGTTAGCAGATTGGCGAAAGGCAGGTATTCTAGAGGACACAGACTCACCGTACGCTGCACATGCATTTCTACGAGTAGGTAAGAAGGATAATAGAAAGCGACCTGTACTTGATTTCCATAAGTTGAATGCACAGATGGAGGAAATGCATTTTCCATTACCCAACATTGACGATCATTTAGTCGCCTTTGCAAATGCGAAGATTTTTACAATTTTAGATTTGGCTAGTGGCTACTTACAGATACCGCTATCAGAAAGCGCTAAACCCAAAACTGCATTTGTTACTGAAAATGAAAGAGGACAACTCATCCGATTACCTTTTAGACTGTGTAATGCGCCATCAGAATTTTCATGTATAATGAGCGAGGTTCTTGGACAACTACGTTCTCGCATCGTGTTGAATTATTTAGACGACGTCTTAATTCCTGCTGAGAACCTTGAAGAAATGCTACAGCGTTTTGAAACCATATTAAAGGTATTGCTTGCTCTGAAAAATTCAAAATTGCCGTTAAGAAAGTCGAATTCTTAGAATTTGAAATTGGTATGGGTGAAGTAAAATATAGAAAAAGAAAAATTGAAGCCATTGCCTCATTTCCAATCCCTACAAATGTATATGAAATTCGTAGGTTTGTGGGCTTGGTAAGCTTCTTCCATCCCTTTATTGCACATTTTGCGACAAGAATTGTGGAGTAGACTAAGAAAAACCGAACCTTCACTTAGAGTGATCGAGAACAAGGCGCATTTGATATAAGACTATCTTATGTGCCCCTCTAACTCTACAATTATACAACCCACCAGCTATTACTGAATTGTATATACATGCGTCAAGTTTAGGAATAGCTATAGTGCCGACCACGAAACTTGAGACTGGTGATAAGCGCTATGTTGTCAGATTTACCAGCAGCAAGTAAGGTATGAGAAGTTTGGCCATATATTTTTTAATGAAATTGATGTTGGAAGTGCAAATTAATTTGAATGCATGATCAGCTGATATGTTTTTCAGGAAATACTACCTGGGCCGTTCCGCGGCCCCAACCCCTGGTTCGCGCCCTTGCTTCGCTCGGGCTGTTCCCTTTGCTCGTGCTATTTTGTTTCTCGCTTCGCTCGAGATAAATTCTCTTATTTGAAAAATAAAAAAAATAAAAAAAATGAAAAAGTGATGAAAAGAATTTCGAAGGTTTTCCAAAATTTTCATTAATAATTATAAGAAGTGTTATTATTAAAGCACCTCTTTCCACACAACATCATTAGTTGGACAGCCTGTTGGTGTAATTTCCACCTTCATATTTTTGAAACATTTGGCTCTGGATAAGGTCACGTATAACAGGCTGTGACTCAACACTGGCTCTGGTAAATAGAGGCCTACTCGATCAAGTGTTTGATTTTGGGACTTGTTTATAGTCGTGTAGAATGCCGACCGGAATGGAAATTGCCTACGTTTGAAGATAAAAAGAAACACAGTATCTGCTGAAGTTAAACCTATATGTGAGAGTAAAACTTTCTCTCCTACCTTAAGACCAGTTATTACTTCTAAATATAAACTATTTTCATACATTTTTCGTACAATGAGTCGCGTTCTGTAACATATCTAAGAGTCAGTGACACCCATTTAAAAAAAATCATCCAAACTGGTCCGTTAGAAGAGACTAACTGATTGGGGAAAGGTCTTAAACCAAAAAAAAAAAAATCAGAAAATTGGAATTTTCATTTTGGTTCGAATGCTCTTGAAAAAGTTCGATGACATATGGGGAGGTTGAAAAACATCCATCAAAAAAAGTCATCAAAATTGGTTCATCAGGAGAGGCTGGCTGATTGGAGAGCGGTTTTAACAATATCTTTTAATACATATCTACTGGAATTTTTTGGCAACCTATATAAACGCAAGCGTAAAATTTTCAAACATTTTTTTTTTCAAACTTATTATATTAGTCGATAGTAAATTGAATTCTAAATACTTCCCTCGCTTACTATATCAGTTTAGCACTGATAGTGCTTGGAATATTTCAGTTTAAACCATTGTTATAAAATGTTTCACACGTTGAATTTATATAACTGAAAAACAATAATAGATGGAAGGGTACAGTAAGTGGCGTTATTGTTCTAAATTTCAAGCTCTTCCCATTGAGACATTAACCGACCTCGTAGCTTTTTTAGTTTTTGCAATAAGTCCAAATAAGTCCAAAAAAAAGTCATAAAATTTGAATTTTTATGACCCCATAAGCCACAAAAAAATTTCTATACTTGATGACATATCTAGGGGTGAAAAGATGTCGATTAAAAAAAATCATTAAAATGGGTTCATTGGGGGAGGCTGAGCGATTGTACTTACGTTTTTTCACCAAATTCTTTTAATATATATGATATATATAAGTATGATACATACCGTGCGACCAAGTGATCTTTGCACCCCTCACCATCAAATTCCCATGTTGAAAAAAAAAACTTCAAATAATTCAATTTCTCTCGTTTTTTGTTGAATTAGGAAATAAACTCATTTATTTCATTTCCAACCATTCTAAACGATATTTTTATCCAAATTATGTACTTTATTCAACTTTTGATTAATTACTCTAGTTCACTTGGCAACACTGATTCTTAATAAAATTGATTGAAATGAATTGATAATGAAGAAATAAAATGTATTAAATTTATTAATAAACATTATGATATCTTACAAAAAACCAAAAGAAATGAAAAAAATTATTTTCAATTTAAACGCAGGGAAGTTCACGCTGAGAGGTGCAAAAATCAGTTGGTCGCATGGTATGGTGGAAAATGTTCACGTTATGTAGGAACAGAAAAGCCGGCTACACACTATGCGTGATGCGCGATTTTTGATTCGCGAATTTGATGCAAAAAACGCATAGCATGTAGAGTCAAATTCACGCTGTTTCGCTTTAAAAAAAAACTGATTCGCGAATCGGTTTTTTCGCGATGCGTGATGCGCGACCAACCCATCGGCCTGTCGGTCTTTTGACGAATCATCAAAGGGTTTCGCCTTTCGCGTTGCGTGTTTCGTGTTCCAACTTGTCACTATGTATGGCTACACACTATGTGCGCATAATTCTTCAAATCTACGCAATTCTCAGTTTAACTCAGCACACACGTTGATTTCATAATTTACTTATACGCGAATATTATTTGCGAATGGCAATGAAACGCAAATCTTTCAAGAAATACGAATAGTGTGTAGAGGACGATTCGTGGTGGTTCGCGAATCATCAATTTTTTCCCGAATCCCTCATGAATCACGAAACGCACATTGCAGATCACGCATCACGGAGTATGTAGCCGGCTTAAGAGGAACAAAACGCAAACCCGCATTCGAACTCGTTACCAGATAAACTAACGCGGCCCCGGGACGTTGACGCAGCCCGGCGGCCGACACGAACGCCCCGCCCACAACCAGCAGTGTAGTGGTGTGTATGTAGACGCTGTTACTGCGGCAACGCATGTTGTACGTGCGCGTTTTATAGAAGAAACAAATTCGTTTTTTTTTTCGATCTTTTCATTTGAAGTGTCATTTTTTTTTCTTGATGACACATCTACGTGTTATAAGAAAACTTTAAAAAAAAATCATCAAAATCGGTCCATTGGGAGGCTCTAGCCAACTGTCCCAAGTTTTTTTTTTCAAAATTCTTTTAATATATATGATGATGATGATATTGTAGAATAACGTGTAAAAATAGGGTAGTAAGTCTTTATTTCATTTCTTTGATGTATAATTTAGATGATAACAGCATTGTTTACCCTTTGAGTATTAGTATAGTAATTTATGGAGAGATAAAAGCCATACTTTTAGCATTACGCATCAAAGGACCTGATAGAGGGCGCTATATCAGATGCGAATTGTCCACTTGATGTGCCCCAACGTCCCTTTACTAGAGGTTGGACGGAAACGGAACGTGCTCATTGGCAACCTCCCTTTACTAGAGGTCAGCTGAAAAGCCTGAAATCGGCTGTTTTGAAACGGAAACTTTTGATCGGCGTTTAAAATCTTGACCTCATCGTGAGGAGCTGAAAACGCGCGTAGCATCATTTTCGAACACTGCGTACATATTTTTTGAGGGTTTTCCTTAATTTTCTCAACAACAGTTGGATTATTGAGAAAATTTATAAGAACCAAGGTGATAGAGAATTAAATTTTTTACATTTTTGGTGTTTTAAAATTTCTAATTAATAATTCTGCTGATTAGAAAGAAATGATTAAATATAATGTTGATGTGCGAAGTATGTCAATTTGCATGTGATTTTGTCATATTGAGATTTCGAGAACAATATTATAATATGAATACCAACACAAATTTTTTTTATTTTTCAAAGGTCGGTTTCTTTTTTTCATGTGAGATATTGAGAATAGAATCGCATAAAATGTTGAAAAAATGAATTAAAAAAATAATAAAAATTACGTATTAATCATATTACGGACAATTTTTTTCTTTACATACTTTACTTTCTCTGCATAGAATAGAATGAAAATTAAACTGAATTTACGCAAGCATGAAATAATAAAAATATCATTATTTATAATACTTTAATAGAATTCATTCATAAATATGATTAGACGGTTATTCAGCTTTAAAAAAATATGAATCTAGAACATATTGATTTCTACCTGATTATTTACGCTTATTAAAATATTTTCATTTCTTAATATTGAATTATTTTTATAATATTTCAAAATTGAGATCATCAGTTACTACTCTTGATAGCGAAAAGCTAATTGCGTCCAAGTGATTTGGATACAATTGGTGAAAAAATCTCTTTTCCAATTATTTAGAATTGATTTTTTCATATACAAAGGAATTGTAATAGAGTTGAAATGAATTTATCAGTCTTAAAATTTATTAATGTAATTTTTAAAATAACTTCTAATTTAGAAATTATTGTTAAACTCTTATCATGTTATCAACAATTGAGATTTTTGCGCTGATCGTACTCGAATCACTTGAAAGCACGGTACATATATATGTATAAAAATAAATAGGTATGCTATGAAAAAAACTTCTATGGTCTTATTCGTCTTGAAACCATTATTTTTGAAAAGAACAATAGAAAATTTTGCAACGTGAATCATTATTCACAATATATACTGTCGTTGTGTGAATCTAAAAGATCCCATTTCATTTTTTTAAAAAACCTATCAAACTCTGTATGAAGTTATTTGTTGAAACTAGCCCAAAATGTTGCTTCAGAATTATCGCCCCCTTGTAGGCCTACTGAAAATTCCATAAGTTAAATCTTCAGATGAAGTGGATGAAAAATGTTAAAATTGTCGCAGATCAAGTCATATCGCAACCTCAGTGAAATAAGGCCACATCTCAAAAAAACAAAAAAAAATTACAATTACAAGAAGGCCACATCTCAAAAAAGTGCTTCCTTTTACATACATTTTTGGGTAAAATTAATGTAAATCGATAAAACTGTGACAAATACGCTAAATCAGCTCATTTTACTCCAAAAAGTATAGGAAAAGGGTACCTTTTTGTTGAATTTTTACATAATTTTTTTTAGATGTGGCCTTATTGCACTGAGGGTGCAATATAAAGGTGTACATGGTCATATCTTAAAAGAAATTGATTCAAATTTTCCCAGTTTTTTGCATAATGAAAAAAATAATAATTTTGTAGGGAGCTCAGGCTGGAATATCTTTTTTCTTTCAAAATGTAGCTTGGTATTATTATTACATATATTTTTTTAAAGTTTCAAAAATTAGTGCAATATGATTGAAAAAACAAAAACAAATAAAATAAAAATTGTAAGAAACAATTTTTTTTCAATGAACTGAATACCTATATAAATCATTAAGGTAGAGTGAAAAAAATGTGTTGATTTTCATAAAATTTTAATATGTGGTTTATTTGGAGTTGAAATGGTTCTGATTTAATTCTCAGCCCCAATTGCCTATTGGGTGAGCTGGGAGCCTCATAGTAGTGCCATTTTCGAAAAAATCATGGTTTTTCACAGCTCTGACCACCTCCAAAAAAGGGTTTGAAGAAAATGCCTAACACTTATTGACTCAAGCGATGCAATTTGAGAAGCTGAATCCAACTACATAATTTTCATGCGGAACAGAGAACATTTTTAGATCTCTACAATCGCATTAAAGGCATCAGTTATTTTATTTATTTATTTTTAATATAAATTTTATTGTTTTGAATCATTTTAATTATGATGTACGTAGCATACCATTAAAAACGATAGAAATTATTTCAACTTTGTCATTTCAAAAATATCAATGCTAGGAAGAGCTATAGGATTACATTTTTACATGAGACGTTAGGTATATCTTTTTAAAATTAAAAACGCTACAATTAACGCGAAAAGTTTATATAAAAGAAATCAGTTTTGTCTATTTTTATTATTATTCACGTATTACTTACATACCAATGTATCATTTCTATTTTTTTACCTTTTTTCAAAATGAGTTTTCAACTTGAAGTGATACCCATCATGATATCATGAAACATTTTATGAAATTTTATTCACAATAATTCTAGAGTAAAATAATATATTTAGAAAACTTCAGGTAAATGAATTTTGTATTTGTTTATTAGATCTCATTCTCAATGCTAATGAGACAAAAAGTAATTACGTATAAATTTGATATTACTTAATATAGAAACACAAACTTGATAACATATTTATTATACATAGAATAAATAATTAAAGATTATAAAATAATTATGCATAATATAGAAAATTTAATTCTCTACAATTTCAATTCATATAAACTTTCTCAAAACCTTAATGGTCTTCGAAGAAATAAAGAAAAATGAATAAAAAATACGTACCGCTCCATTTAAAAGCTATACAACGAGCGTTTTCATGTCCTCGCGATGTCGTCAAAACGCTCACGAGAGAGAACGCGATAAAAGTGTACTTTTGATTTCCGGCTGATGAGCTGATCTCTAGTAAAGGGACGTTGGCTCATTGGTACTCATTCCTTCCCCACTAATCTCTGACGTCACGCAGCGAACCTGAAAACCTGTCGGAACGTACAATTTTACACGATACTGCATAGTAAGTGCACACCAAGTGCACAATTCATAGTTGGCGCTGCGCTATCTATCAAAACCCTGATGGAACTACACTTTTATCTCTCCATATTATCATATTAATACTCAAAGTGTTCGCCTTTCAAAACCAGTGTAATTAGCAATATCTCTTCCCATAATATCATCACTACATATTAGAACTATATTATCTCTTACTTTCCATAATTCAATCTCTAAATTGCGTATTGTTATCTCTATAAAATGTAAAACAACTCAAATACACAACTACCGCTATTCTGTTAAGTATTCTAATATGTGTTGTGAGCACTTATAGTAATGCTCAACTACCTTCATTTTTCTGCCTTTATCGCCACTGTCAGGAAAAAATGTTGATATTTCTTCTTTACTAATTATTAGTTGACAAAAACCGAAATCTTCAAAAAAATTGGGGTAGTCAAGTCCTCATATGATCCCAGAATGTAATTATTTCATTTATTTTACATTAAGAGAACTTGGCATTGAAGGGTGCAAATATTAAATGGTCACATGATATGGTGAAACACAAAAATTGAAATTGGTTTGAAATTATTATTGCTATTATTATTTTAGTAAAATGATTGCAATTTGTGTTTGTAATTTTTGAATAGGTTATCGTTGGCAAAGAAAGCATTGATAACACAATACTGAAGTATTACCGCATGAAGTCTTTTGATGTCATAAAAGTGTATAGTACAAAAAAATTAGTAGGCAAACAGAGTGAAGAACAAGCAACTTTTAATTATGCTAATATTGAAGAAGCTTTTGATGCTTTGGACGACATTTATCGAGCTATTAGTTACAGTTATAAAGACAGGATGCTGCATAAAATTGGTAAGAAGTTAGTGTAAAAGTATTATGAAAGACATGATCGCTTTGTATTTTATTACGTTGTATTGATTGCTTTGCTAAAAGTCGCAAATTAAAATAAGTAAAAAAAGAAAAATAACATCTGTTATAAAATTAGAGATACATTCTCAGCTGAGAATACTTAATTTAGTGTTGGCTATGCATGTAGCCAGTTCACGAACTTCAAAAAAGTTCAAGTTCAATTAGCGAGCTTGAACTGAACTAGTTCACATAGTCTAACTTATTGATGAACAAGTTCACTTTGCGAACTTGAACTTGGACATACTGATTTTGACGAACGACTTCACTTTCAAACAAACTTCAATTTTTGCTGCACTAAATCACAAAACAACGAAAGTGTTAGTCTACAGTCCATCTCGAAAAAGTGCTTTAGAAACCGGATTTGGCGGGATTTTTTGAGGACCAGGAAATACGGTAATTTTAGCGATGGTCGCGGTCACAATGGGGGGCTGGGACCTAAAAACCCTCTTTTTTTAACCGGCAAGGAGACCAAAAAAACTCAATGAGGTTAGAAAGGGGGCTGTCCACTGAACATAAATATGAGTTCAAATCTACTGGCTCCGGTCACAACTGCATTTTATTGCAGTTTTTATGCAGTTTTTATGCAATTTTCGCCAATTTTCACACTTAAATTGTTCTATGAGTATAATTATGCCCGGAGACCGAAAAAATCGCTCACACATTGGTAAAGGAACGCATTTCGAATCTACCGAACCCTCGTTCTTAAAAATGTGTGGTCACAATACCTAGTAATTGCATATTGAAGTTGCGCATATGTAAATTCAGCTAAAAATGCATTTCTTCAACTTTTTCAAGAAGTAACCTTGCGACAGTGATGGGCACGCTCCTGAAAAAAAAGAGCGCGCTCCGCTCTTCGCTCCAAGTGAGAAAAAAAAGAGCGCGCTCCGCTCTCGCTCCAAGTGAGAAAAAAAAGAGCGCGCTCCGCTCTCGCTCCTGGAGCGGTCAGGAGCGGTCGGAGCGCCGCTCTTTTCAAGTGAATTTTGGTATATAGATATGTTGGTCGAATTTAAACCTATTTTTATTAATTATTTTTCGATTTAATCAATTTTAGTGAGTGGTGAACTGGTGAAATGGTGAATCTTGATTTATGAGTACCTATAACATGAGGATTTAATACCGTGCGCACAACTAATTCTTTACACATCAACGTAAAAATCTGCTAAAAACGCATTTTACATGATTTCAAAATCAATATTAAAACTTATTAAAACTATATAGAATTATTTTTGACACCAATTTCTTATCAAGTAATACTATAAAACTGATTAGAACTATAAATCAATCCACAGTTTCAAGTTGTAATGTTATTTCAAAATTACATGAATTGATTTTTGTAACTTTTTTTGCCGGTGTGTAATAAATCAATTGCGCGCACGGTATAGAAAGAAACAGTCTAATAAATAATAATTATAAAATAAAAAATTCAAATATTCATTTATTGAAACGTTCCAATGATAGAGGAGCGTTATCAGAGGAGCGCGCTCTTTTCTTTAAATTTCCGCTCCAGGCTGGAGTACTCCGGAGCGCGCTCCGGTTGTTGTAGTTGTATTAAAAAAAGAGCGCGCTCCGACCGCTCTTCCGCTCCCAACCGGAGCGTACCCATCGCTGCCTTGCGACCTATCAAAGTGGGTTAAAATTTCGCGTAGAATTCAAAAATCATAAGGAAAACCATTTTTGATCTTATCTGAGAAAATTTAGAGCAAAAATACAATTTTGGGACACATTAATTAGAATACTAATAATAGTACAGGTGAGGTTTCGCTTACTAAGTGGGCTATCAAGCTGAAATTTGGTATATACGTCTGGTATAGCATACTTAACAACGTACGAAAAGTTCATGCGAATCTGGTGTGTGCGACCCCTGATATAAAATTTGAGTCCATTTGATTACATATAACTTGAGAAAAGAATTCCAAACTTTACATTTTACGGTATGCGCTAAAACGTAAGGTTTCTGCGGAAGCACCCGTTATGACGTCATAACTAGGGCTCTATGTTTTTCTTGTATCTGATATGATAACGCGTTTCATAACATTCTGAGTAAGAAAAACCAAACTTAATTTTGCATATTTCGCATATTTCCACCAAAAATGCATATTTTTCCATATTTTAAACACTTAGAGCGCATATTTTGCGCATATTTCGACTATTTTTTCATTTTTCAAGCTTTCTATATTTTCAAAAATGTTCTTTTCAGCTTAGTAGTGGAGCAACACTGCATTCAACATCATCGCCAATGGTACAGTGTTGTAGAAGTTTAAAACACCTTTCTATTGATACGCATATTGGATGTGCATAATTATTTCGCATATTGGATATGCATATATCGCATATTTTGGGTTAAAAATGCATAAAATATGCGCAAATTTCAGAGAAATAAAAGCATATTTTTGAGAGCTCTAGTCATAACTTGGAACCGCTCATTACTCTTTTGGAGATGAACACGACGAAGCGTTTTTTCGCGTTTATTGAGCCTAAACAGCACTATTTACGTTATAAGCGATAAGGCCTTTTTTATGTAGTAAACTATGAGCTTTCCGATGGTATCATAATTTTTTCATTATAATGAATTTGAAGCAAGATACGGCTTCGTTAAGTAGATGGGGATCAGTTTTTGCAAAATGTGGAAAGAAGGAGGGGTCGGGTAACAATTGTTGATATGCCATTATAAAGGGTATGAAATGCACTAAATTTTCTTCAATGCAAGCATCATTCTAGCCAATTCCATAGATATAATAATGCAAAGTTTGAAAAGAGCTGAAAAAACGAAAATTGCGCATTTTTCTATTTTTGGACTGAATTATTTAAAAAACTAAAAACGCTACAAAAGTGTTTTCAGCGAACGAAATGTAATACTCATTAAGGGCTTTTCAATGCCATAATAAGATTAATTCCAAGTATTTTTATACGTGAGCTAAAACTAAAGAAAGAGGTGCCAGGAGTAGAAATACACAAAAAGAATACATCCGTGATTAATGAGCAAAAAATAATGTGGAAGAAGTTAAATTTTGGTTTTTCTCACCGTGAGGAAGCAGATTCACACAATAACATGAAGGTGTGTGATAGGAATTTAAAATATTTATTGTTTTTTACGCTTTTGATTGCATCAACAGTGAAAAAAATTCTAAAATCAACAATTTCTTCAACATCATGTTTTGCTCATTAATCACGAATATATTTTCTTTCTCAAGTTCTTATGGGATCAAATGGAGGGCGGTTTACAAGTTTTTTTTCAAAAAATGTGCAACATCCCTATTGTGAATGATTTTTGTTTATGTTTTTCCTCGAAATGAATACATTTTTGAAATCCATTTTGTTAAAAAGGAGGCTTTTATTTCGCTACCTTTATCATACGAGTATCATTGTCTTTTAAGAACCTATACAGCCAAAAATGATAGAAAAATATTTTCTTGGAGCTTACTTAAATATTATTCACACATGAATAACATATTGCGCCTTTAATTAAAAAAATTACTGGTATCTGAACTATTCCACCACACCACCGTTCTTCAGGAAGCTACTACTCTCCCACTATTCATCATAGAAATATGTTCTATAGATCATTTCGTATACAATTGAATGTAGAATAAAATATTACTGAGCTGTTCTTGCGATTAAACCAAAAGGTAAGAAATTATAACCGAAAAACTGATTTTGGGGGCAAAATCCACCATATCAGAGGTCGCACACACCAGATTCGCATGAACTTTTCGTACGTTGTTAAGTATGCTATACCAGACGTATATACCAAATTTCAGCTTGATAGCCCACTTAGTAAGTAAAACCTCACCTGTACTATTATTAGTATTCTAATTAATGTGTCCCAAAATTGTATTTTCGCTCTAAATTTTCTCAGATAAGATCAAAAATGGTTTTCCTTATGATTTTTGAATTCTACGCGAAATTTTAACCCACTTTGATAGGTCGCAAGGTTACTTTTGAAAAAGTTGAAGAAATGCATTTTTAGCTGAATTTACATATGCGCAACTTCAATATGCAATTACTAGGTATTGTGACCACACATTTTTAAGAACGAGGGTTCGGTAGATTCGAAATGCGTTCCTTTACCAATGTGTGAGCGATTTTTTCGGTCTCCGGGCATAATTATACTCATAGAACAATTTAAGTGTGAAAATTGGCGAAAATTGCATAAAAACTGCATAAAAACTGCAATAAAATGCAGTTGTGACCGGAGCCAGTAGATTTGAACTCATATTTATGTTCAGTGGACAGCCCCCTTTCTAACCTCGTTGAGTTTTTTTTGGTCTCCTTGCCGGTTAAAAAAAGAGGGTTTTTAGGTCCCAGCCCCCCATTGTGACCGTGACTATCGCTAAAATTATCATATTTCCTAATGCTCAACCTATATCTATCTATCGCCAGCTGAATTTTTTGGTCCTCAAAAAATCCCGCAGGTTGAACACTTTTTCGAGATGGGCTGTAGACTAACATTTTTTAGGTTTTTTTTTTTCACAAAGTCAATTGGGATAGATTAAAATTTCTAAAAATTACCGAGAATCTAATTATATTAAAAAATTGTAAGCAGCCATGCTGCATTACTGGAGCTGAATTTTTAAATGAGGCTTATTCAGGTTTGGAAATAAATTGGGTGAACCATTTGTGATGATAGGTCACACTCAATACTAAGTCTGAATCCACCATCCCTGGTTCCTTCCAAAACCACCTAAGAAGTTGAATTTACTATGCAATAATCATTAGGTGCCACTTATTTTTCGAGTTCGACTTTTTTGGTGAGGACCCCCCCTTAAAATGTTCCTTTGGACTTCTAATGAAGCCCTAAAAAATTTCAGCCCGAAAAAATAATTTTAACCCGTGGCGACTTGAGCTCAAAGTTTCCAAAAATATGAAATTTTTCAAAAAAAAAAAAAAAATTATTCATTGATTTTTTTTTGTTTTTAGTTTAAACCTTATACTTGAAGTACTAGAGAGGGAGAAAAAATTTGCAGAACAATGTTTCATAAAATTAGGGGGTGCCAACGTTTTTTTCATTTTGTTAAAAAAACGTTATCCAACACATATAACTGCGCATTTTCTTAAATGAATTCTAACACAGTAATAAACGCTTATTTAATTTAAAAAACAAACAACTTAATTAAAATAACAAACAACTTAATTAAAGTAGGAACTCAAATCTGGTGGATAATTAAATTTTCTCATATATTCATTATTTCCAATTTAGTGTTCGGATATTGCTTCCTATAAGCTTCCATCTCCTGAAACCATGCAAGAAAATTTTTTATTGGTTAAAATACTACACTAATTTTTCATTCTGTTATTCTTAAATGCTTAATAAACTTAAAATTATGGTTACTTGAATAAGAAATTCTCTTTGCTCAGTATTTTTGGTCACGACATTGTTAAAATCTGACATAAGTTTTATTGCTCTTTCTGCGGAATCATTTACGACTTTAATTTCAGAAATTCGTTTTCTAGCATTCATAAATGTTTCATTTTCTGGCCATGTTTGAACTGGTGTGTGCAGAAATTCTGTATTTATTCCATAGCGTTCAAAAAATTGATAGGATCGCGACGACACTATATCTATAATATTTTCTTCTTCGCTTTTCATTATAAAATTGTCAACTTCGGAAATCTTAATGTTCAATTTTTTAGCTGAATCATCTGTTTCTTCAGCACTTTCCAACAACTTTTTCACCATTTCTTCCTTGGTTTGCAAGCTAACCCTTTCATCAAAAAGTGCGAATAAAACTCCTTCTTCTCCCAAACAGTAGAGATGGTTGATAAATTTTTGATTGCCAATTTGGCAACTTTCTGGTTACTATAGTTGTATAGGTTGTCATAATTCAGGCACCGTTAATGACCTTCGAATGATGAGAACCCTGTACAACTATAGTAACCAGAAAGTTGCCAAATTAGCAATCAAAAAATTCATCAACCATCTCTACTGTTTGGGAGAAGAAGGAGTTTTATTCGCACTTTTTGATGAAAGGGTTAGCTTGCAAACCAAGGAAGAAATGGTGAAAAAGTTGTTGGAAAGTGCTGAAGAAACAGATGATTCAGCTAAAAAATTGAACATTAAGATTTCCGAAGTTGACAATTTTATAATGAAAAGCGAAGAAGAAAATATTATAGATATAGTGTCGTCGCGATCCTATCAATTTTTTGAACGCTATGGAATAAATACAGAATTTCTGCACACACCAGTTCAAACATGGCCAGAAAATGAAACATTTATGAATGCTAGAAAACGAATTTCTGAAATTAAAGTCGTAAATGATTCCGCAGAAAGAGCAATAAAACTTATGTCAGATTTTAACAATGTCGTGACCAAAAATACTGAGCAAAGAGAATTTCTTATTCAAGTAACCATAATTTTAAGTTTATTAAGCATTTAAGAATAACAGAATGAAAAATTAGTGTAGTATTTTAACCAATAAAAATTTTCTTGCATGGTTTCAGGAGATGGAAGCTTATAGGAAGCAATATCCGAACACTAAATTGGAAATAATGAATATATGAGAAAATTTAATTATCCACCAGATTTGAGTTCCTACTTTAATTAAGTTGTTTGTTATTTTAATTAAGTTGTTTGTTTTTTAAATTAAATAAGCGTTTATTACTGTGTTAGAATTCATTTAAGAAAATGCGCAGTTATATGTGTTGGATAACGTTTTTTTAACAAAATGAAAAAAACGTTGGCACCCCCTAATTTTATGAAACATTGTTCTGCAAATTTTTTCTCCCTCTCTAGTACTTCAAGTATAAGGTTTAAACTAAAAACAAAAAAAAAAATCAATGAATAATTTTTTTTTTTTTTTGAAAAATTTCATATTTTGGAAACTTTGAGCTCAAGTCGCCACGGGTTAAAATTATTTTTTCGGGCTGAAATTTTTAGGGCTTCATTAGAAGTCCAAAGGAACATTTTAAGGGGGGGTCCTCACCAAAAAGTCGAACTTCGAAAAATAANAAATCTATTCATATTTAATTTTGTTACTTGCAAACGTTCCAACCAGTTATCCACAAATTCGTAAAATGAAAGCATATTAGAAATCTCATTAATACAATTTAACAGATAAACGGCCATATCAACTGATGTTAATTTTGGAAGCACTCAAATTTATTGCTTGAATCAAAGGTTCAATTATGCAGTTGACAACCTACAACAAAAAAATTGAGATTAGCATATCGCTGCTTCTTCAAAGCAGATAAGAGTATATGGTCTGTTTATATGTACAAGGGTCATACAAAAAGTAAGGTTCCCACCCTTGTAATACCTGTAAGTGGGTCTCGTTCCATAGCTAGCCATTCTGCTTCCAGCAAAACCTGTTTGGTATTCGCGCATTTTTCGTTCTCGAGTTACAAGCAATCTCGATGTCTAACATTTTAGAAATCACCGCCGATTCTGAAATGTCTCATGGCTTCAGTATATATAATTTTGTTGGAATTTATGGAACCCAGGACGACCATTAATGGAGATTCTTATCCTTAAACCCTAACGAATCTTGGAAGAGTGAAACAGAACCACAGTTGCGCCAAATTAACGTGCGGTATCAAACTTCTCTACGATAATGTCAGAGCTCACACCACACGCGACTCCGCTGAGCTGATTGAGCGGTTCAAATGGAACGTTTTACTACACCCTCCACACAGCCCCAACTTTGCACCAGGTGATTACCATCTGTTAGCAAAGCTGAAGGGAAATATGGTGGACAATATTTCAACACAGACGAAGAACTTTAAAATTTATCTTGGACTGGTTATGAAATTTGGCGGTAGCGAGCTATGAGGAAAGTATCTTTAAGCTGGTTCATAAACTCGACAAATGTTTAAATTTAAGAGTAGAATATGTTGAATAAAAATAATAAGAAAGTATTCTGAGTTCAAATTTGTTGACCATTTTTTTTCTGGCTATTTTCGTTCTTTTTTTATTTTGTAAAAAATGGGATCTTTAACTTTTGTAAAATTTAATACAATACAACTTTTCTATTTACTAATATATACACAAAAATGTGAACAGGTTTATGCTTTAAAGATTGAAATTATAAATAATCAATGATTCAACAACTTGGGATGCCTCAAGTTCACATTGATCTAGCACACACGTTGCTAAACATCCTCGCAATAATCATCGCTGCATCCATCAGTCAACAAACTCAAAAATTTTTACAAGTCCTTATCAGTTATTACTTATTACTATAAAATATTTTGAGTTTGAATATTTTTTTCGTATTCATTTCAATTTTTTAATTGCAATTTGAGAGCTGTAATTACAAATTAATCTCAGCATTGCATCGGTAAGTTGGATAAATATTTTTCATCCTGTTACACAAAATGTTTATTTACTTAATGTAGATCTTTCTTTAGATCATAATAGCAATCTTCATGTTGACACTCATAATACTTATTCAATTCCTTCATGAACAGTGATCCCGAGTTAATATTTACATTACGATTTTAAAATAAGATAAAATCTATGAATTTTCTGGAATGAGAATTTATTATGAATAAAAATCTTGATATAGGATTGAATAATGTGATCAAGTGATCATTGATGTGTAAAACTCACCTAATGATATAGAATTTCGAATAGAAAAGAAAATCTTTGATGTTTTAATATTAAATCCTACAAAATAACTGGACACAATATCCTCTTTTTATTCAATTTCTTTTCCATAAAATGAATTTGTATCAAGTTCAAAAATCATGTTTATTATTCAATACATTTTCACATTGTTAATTAATAACTCAACATTCAATGGTCATTTTTATTTTTACATGTGTCGGAAATTTCTTGTTTCCGACTTTAATTCTGGGAATCAGAATTAATTCTTAAATAAAAAACAATTCATCTTATCATAGGATTCTTACTCTTGATTTGTTTATGTCCCACTCGTGATATAGCGTTCTTTAAAAAAACAGATGGTTGCTGTTTAAACGCACCTTAAGCTACCTTTATTTTACCTCATTTTATCACTTCTCCTTTACGAGAAAACAAAAGAAACTACGAAGAAAAAATTGTACAATGTCCATGTTAAATGAGAACGAAGAGGAGCAGTTGCTCAACGAAATAAATACCATGGCAGTTACGGTGAGTCTTTTAACACGATATTCTTTCGATATTAGGTTTTTTCTTCTTCTCGTTTCTCAATCTCATGTCTCTCTGATAAACTCGTATCCTTCTTTCTTCTTTGGTTTTTTCTTTTCCATCTCGTCGCCTTCTCAACACGTAATCATTTGAACAACGTAAGCGTTCTTTAAATCGCACCATCTTATGCGCGAATAATACTCTTAAATTATGAGCCATGTCTTAGCCTAATTGTAGTTTATACTACTTTGGGCTAAGACTCGGCTTTCTTTCTTTCTTTCAGATTCGAACGACGAGGACATGGATACAAATTAAAAACAATACAGCAAAATTAGTTTATTCCTTATTGTATTCAAAAATAAAATTTCTTAACGAGATGTAGTTTTAATTCTTAAATGGGCCCAGCAACTTTCCTAAAGTAACGACAAAATTATTTGCGCTCTTTGCAATACCCCCCTTTTTCATCAACATGCAAGATGAGTCATTTTTAATGGTTTCATGTCTTTGAATAGGAAAAAAAAGTTTCCAGAGTATCAGTAAATACCGTAAATTACATAAATAATGGTTCAGGTAGCAACGTTGCAAAAAAATGCAGATTGGTGCTAGATCAATGTGAATTTAAGGCATCTCCAACAGCTTATTGAAATTAGCAGGTGTCACATTAACAAGCAGTGATGGCAAAGTTCCCGTGAACTAAGTTCAGGAACTTGGTAGTTCCCGGAACTCGTTCATATTTAAATGAACGTGAGTGGAACTCGTTCAACATTCGAGGGAACGTGAACTGAACTCGTTCATCATTCGAATGAACGTAAATGGAACTCGTTCATCATTCCAGTGAACGTGAACTGAACTCCTTCACCTCTGATGAACTGAAAGGAACTTGAAAAGTAAAAACAAGTCACATGGTAAATTAAACATTTTTGTATATGTTTCAAGTTTCGACTAGTAGTGTTAGTGTATGATTGTGTAAGTGTTTATGATGGCATCCTAGCATCGGGCACGTTTCATCGTTTTCGTTTGATTGAATTATTTTATTTCAATTTATCATGGATTTAGATTCTATGTTAGTGGCGCACAGTGGGGCCGATTGCAAATCTAGGTGGACAAAATTCGAAAATGTAATTTTTTTACTTTTAAATAAGCGTACCTTATGTTTTTTGAGTCGCTAACTCGAATTTGATATTAGTTTTTTCCTTCCGTCCCTCAAAAAGCCCCAAAAGCCCAAATTTTTGGAAAATTGGGCTTCAGGGGAATAAATTATTTATTCATATCGAATTATATGTTTGAGGTCGCTGAATTGAATCTGAAATTCTTTTTGTGATGCAACCCTTGAAAAGCCCCAAAAGCCCCAAAAAAGCAAATTTTTGAAATATTGGGCTTTAAAGAAATAAGTCATTCATTTGTTGAACTATATGTTTTTGAGGTCGCTGAATTCGAATCTAAATTTTTTTTGTAATATAGTCCCTCAAAAAGCCCCTAAAGTCTCGAAAACTCCAATTCTCAAAAAACTGAGCTTCAAAAAAAGCACAATGCATTTATATTGTGTAATATATTTTTGAGGTTGCTAAATTTGAATTTGAAATCATTTATGGAATTCAACTCCTCAAAAAGCCACAGAACACCAATTTTTGGAAAATAGAGTTTCAAGCGAACAAGTGATTATTGATTTTTCAATCATATGTATTTATGCTAAAATTATATTGGAAATTCAACTCCTCAGAGCACCAAAAGCTCCAGTTTCGAGAAAATTGGTTATTTAGAAAGTAGAAAAATCCAAAAAGGGCTAAAAACCCTTTATTTAAACAAAAAAAAAAAAATTAATAAATAATTCAACAACCTATGCAAAGAATGTAATTAGAAAAAAAAACGGAGATTCTTCGTGTAAAAACACTAAATTTTAACATAAAATCCTAAAAAACCTACTTTCGGCGCAAGTTGGCGCAACTGAAATCAAAACAGGCGTGTAAAGGAGCACTTTGTGCACAACACCACGTCGCCACTTTTAGGTCTGAAGAGGTCTGTGGTTTTGTAGGAAACAAAAATTGTAAAAAAACACCAAAAAAATACGAAAATAAAAAAAATTCTCACATAAATATGATGATTTGTAAAAAAAAATTAACACCGTGAAATGATTCATTATTTAACGTATTTTCATGAAAAAATATCATTCCCCTCCAAAAGTGAATTTAAAACCACGAAATCATTAGTCATACATCAGCGTTTTCGTATTAGCGGGATATTTTGAGCAAAGAAGTAGGAGGTTGTGTTACTCATCCCCCTCCCATGACCACTACGGTTGAGTTATGGCTCTTGTGGCTTTTGTTTGTTATAGAGGAGGGATGTACACAACTTTTGAGTGCATTTTCAACCAGAAAATCGAATGTCACTTTTTGGACTTTTGTCCACCTAGAATCGCAATCGGCCCCACTGTGTGGCGGAAGAAAGTGAAATTGAAATAATCGAGCTAGAAGGTGAATGTAGTGGTAGTAAGTATAGAAACGATATCTACAAATATTTTCCTTGCTACTATTGTGAACTGGAACTGGAACTCGTTCATTTTGAAATGAACTGGAACTGCAACTCGTTCATTTTGAAATGAACTAGAATTGGAACTCGTTCATTTTCCAATGAACTAGAACTGGAACTAGTTCATTTTCCTATGAACTTAGACTGGAACTCGTTCATTTTCAAATGAACGGAACTTGAACTCGTTCATTTTTTTTTTGGAACTTTGCCAACACTGTTAACAAGTAATAATTCGAAAAATCTTGAAATCCTGCCTTTTTCATTTGGATATAGCTTTTAGTGTAAGAACCAACACCACCTATAGTAAAAGGCCTGGGCGCAGGTGTTGTGACGTCAACGCTAAGAGGCTGAAGTTGTGCTTTTTACATTGCTTCTTATGTAACTTTGCAAAGTTTTTACGGCGTTTCGGGTGGCGCTAGCGCTTCGGAAAAAATTTTACCTCATAGAGGACGTTATGGAGAGTATATAAAAAAAAATCAGACTTCTACCTATCAAAATAGCGATTTTGTAATTTTTTTCGAAAATCTGTATTTATGCATTTATGAGTCTGAGTTTTTTTTCACATACTCCCCATCATCTCCTTTTTACGGTAAAGTTTTTTCCGAAGCGCTAGCGCCACCCGGAACGCTGTAAAAATTTTGCAAAGTTACATAAGAAACAATGTAAAATGCGCATCTTCAGCCTCTTAGCGTTGACGTCACAACACCTGCGCCCAGGCCTTTTACTATAGGTGGTGTTGGGAAGAAGCTTTGAGTATACTCAAAGGGAAGAACTATGTATTATCCATATAAACAAATAAAAAAATTTTCATAATGTAGTGGGCCTTTTTGGCTCGTTGTTGTAAGAATAAAATTAACACGTGAATAATATGAAGCTTTTAATTTACGTTATGACAACTGTATCAACTCGATGATTTACAACCAACTACACTTGTGAAGACCCGAGGACTCTTTATATAGCCGAAAATTACGATTGTATTTCTGCTCTATTGTTTATTGATGGCAAGCGACCTACTTGGTCTTACTGACTCGCCAACCTATTTCATTTCTAACACATAATTAGCTTGATTTCTTTCAAATTCAATCGATGCACTGCTAGATTTTTATATAAAAAAAATGTAAGCAGCCATGCCGCATTACTGGAGCTGAGTTTTTAACTGGGGCTTGTTTTGATTTAGTAATAACCTTGCTTAACCGTTCATCACTACAGGCCACACCCAATACCAAGTCTGAAAACCCCTACCCTATCCTTTCCAAAAACACTCAAGAAGTTCAATTTGGCACAAATGTAGTATTTCTTGCCATGAAATAATCATGCGAACACATATTTCTCAAATTATAACTATTTGAGGGTCCTCAAATTATCTTCATATTTTGTAAATCCGCCATTTTGGATCCATTTTGACTCAAATTTAAGTGGTTATATTCTGGTCACAAACTAATCCTACACACAAAGTTTGACCATTCTAGGCCGATTTGGTGATGAGATATGGAAGATTCATGAAATTTCCTGCAGCAATTTCCCCTCCAAAAGCCGTTTTTTGCTCTAACTCCCCTCCAAAATCACTGAGGAAGCTAAAATCAAAATACGTTTGTCACTTGGGCTCATTTTATCATATGACACAGCAATAAAAAATTTTCGACCCCTCCTGTACCCCACCACTATTTTAGGTTGGTAACCCCGCCTTCCCCCTCCAACATCATGTATGGAAGTGAATTCGGGATATAGTATACAACTTATCCCCAATAACCATATGAATTCATATTAATTACATTTTTACCAACTTGAGGCTCCTCAAGCTCTACTCAAAATTTTGATAATCCGCCATTTTGAATCCATTTTGATCCAAATTCAAGAGGTCATATTGTGGTCACCAACTAACCTCACACACAAAATTTGACCTCTTTAACTTGATTTGGTGGGGAGATATGGAAGATTCAAGAAATTTCATGACTCAAAACTTCCTCAAAAAGCCGTTTTTTGATCTAACTCCTCTCAATATGCACTTAGAAGCTGAAATTTGGATATGTTAGTATCCGTGACTCACTCTTTCATATGAAATCAAAAACGAAAAATTTGAGCTATTTGCCCCTTCTCCAGCCCCCTCAAAATTTGAGTGATCCGCCATTTTGAAATTTATCGAAAAAACAAAAAAACTATTTTTGCGCATTTTCAAGAAGAGTCCTCACCAAATTTTGAGCGAATTTTATGAATACTCGCCGGCGCTACGCGTGGGGGAAAAAATATATATATATACCAAAAAGTTGGACATTTGCCAGATGATTACAAATGGTCTGAAACGCAAAGATTTGAAGACCCACCCTCCCCGACCTTCCCTTCCCAAATCAGGTAGGCTGTAATAGCTATCGTTTTGTTAAAACTCAGCTAAAAAATCAAATCTAAACTAGCGAACAAAAAGGAAATGAAAAAAAAAGTCATCGTTATCCTGGCACATACAAAGCCATCATGTTTACTTAAATGAATTTCTAATTTATTTATTCATTACGAATTGCAAACCCCGAAGAAGTGAGGAGGCAATGTAAGCGAAGCGAGGAATGCTATAAGAGTTGGGTTGCGAAGGGGCAGTGGGTAGAGCCCCCTATTATCTACCTATAATGCGTTTATTAGATAAGATAGTTTCTTTAAGCATTGGCATTGCTTTTTGTAAGATACGAGTTCGTTACCTTTCTGTTCTCATTCAGCTTTTACTTATATTAGTTTGTATGAAAGGTGTACTTTTTATTATACAGTTTAATCAATGTGAGTTTTTCTTATAAGCACTCAATTACAACTCAATTACCTAACAGAATTGAAACCGAAAGCCGAAAAAAATAAAATAAAAATAAAAACGGAAAAACTGGAACCCAAACCTTAATGGAACTATTACTTTGAAAACTGGAATCAAAAATCAAAAACTGGTTCAAAAAATTGGAACCAAACCAAAAAATTAAAAATCAGAACTCAAATCTAGAAATGAAACAGTCATCATTAAGTTCTGCTATCACTGATAAACTAATTATTAAGAAGTGTTTCAGATTTGTTTGAAACACTTCTCTTTTAGTACAATTTGGTTGGTTTTCAATTTCTGAAAACTGGAACCGAAAACCTGAATTGAAAATTGGAACCAAAACCTAAAAACCAAAAACTGTTAGAAAAATTAGAACCAAAAACTAAAAATAAAAACTGGAACCAAAAGCGCAAAAACTTCCAACTGTTTATTTTAAAATAACGTAATAACTTGAAACTGTAAGTTTATTTATACTTTTAATCATTTTTATAATATTATTTGATAAGAAATTGGAATAAAAGACAATCCATATGCATTTAATATTGATTTTAAAATCATGTAAAACGAGTATTAGCAGATTTTTGCGTTGGTGTGTAAGGAATCAATTGCGCGCAAGGAATCAGAAATAATAGACTATACTACAAAGTTTAAAAAACCCACAATTTTTTTCTTCTAATTTAGTGATGTAAAAAGCATTAAAAAAAATGTACCGACTGTTTTGAAAATTTTACCTCAAGTACATCAATATACTACTTACATCTGATAGAAATTTCAAAATTTCTAATGAAGCCTAGGCAGATATATTACAAGTTTAAACCTACAGCATTCAAATTTCAAAAAATGAAAACAACGTAAAATAACGGAACACTAACAAAATTGATCAGTTACATTCCGCTACATTCGGTCCTCAAAAATTTTGTTCCGTTCTGTTACAGCAATGAAGAAATTGCCTGTTACATTCCGTTACCATTATTACAGCCCTGATTTGTGCAAAATAAACAGTCCATATACATAATAACAGTGTAGTCAAAGACTTTTTGTTAATCTATTAAATTTATATGAAATCAATATTTCTTTACTACTGACTTTAAGAATGAAATCTTTCCTTTCTCCATTCAATCCGTCGAACGATAGAATTTCCTTAGTAAAGTTCAGTAAATAGTTCACGCCAACAGTAGGAGAAAGATCAGCTGAAGGTGGTTCCACTTTTTCTAATAATTGTTGCTTCACTAAATTCTGAATGGAATTTAAAAACGCGCTCTCCGTAATTACTGATAATTCATTCATCGTACTCCCGAGTATACTATCATTCAATTCCTATCACAAATGAAATACATAATTCAAATTGTTTCCAATCATAACTGAAATAGTATCTAGAAAGGTATATCATGTAACTTACAGAAGAAATGATTTTGTAGTAGTAGCGCAACAGATTTGTTATATCATACAATTCGAATGGAGATGTTGAAGATGAAATCAAATGTTCTATGCGAACGACTAAAATATTGCATACTCCTTCCGTTATATTGGACAAGGTTTTATGAATTTCATTTTGAACATCTACATATATGCAAATATAAATATAAACAGCCTTATTTTCAATATGTAAAATACCTTCTTTTGATAAAACTCAATTACCATGATTATTAAGATTGCATTCTCTCAAAAGTAACAATAAAAATTCTTTTTCTGTTGGGATGTGCTGACGTAACCAAGCTAACATGTCACCAACGTAGCGTTTTCTATCATATACGTAGCTGTCTATGGACTTGGGAATGCCATTCGCACCTCCTTTTGTGAGCGCATCAATGAATAAACGTACCATCACAGATCGTCTCGCTGCACTATACTCGCCCATCAAATTTCTAGAACCAATCAATACAAAATATCATTTCGCATAACATATGAATTTCTAGTAATATAAGAACGAATTTGAAAAAATACGGACGAAAATAATATTGTTCGACATTGAAATTGCTTCATAGCTTTGGTTAATAAGGAAGCCACTCTTGGAGATTCGATATCCTTACAATGTACTTGAATCCATCGATACAAAAATTCCAAAGCAGATTCCTGGAATCAAAACACATCTCGTCACCAGCATCTGTTTAAGTGAATAACAAATAAAATGTCGCTTTGGTTCGCACGTAATAACTTGAATAAAAGTCAATGAATCGAAACCAAATTGAGAAGAATGATGAGCGTAATGGAGTTTAAGAACTGATTATTTTTTGTACGTGATTGGACATTAGGTAACATAAAGAGGCAAGAGTTAAGGTTTTTTGGTTCCCGCATGAAAGCAGGAAGGAATGGTAGAGCTTTATACTCGTAAATGATCTGACTTGTAATTCTTTAAGGAGTACAGTTTGGAAATGTAGACTGCTAATGTACATAGCTCAATGCTCCCCGACATCCAATTTTTAGAAGTGAATATATAAATAATATGTTATCTGTTTTATTTGTCAATTTCATTTTAGTACTATAATGTACATGATTTACTGGAAAATATCAAAGTTAGTTATGTTGTCCAAGCAAATATACTATTTTTAAATTGAAAACAAAGCATTTATTTCTAATTTTATGGTTCGGAAATTTCTAGAATCTTAATAGAAAAAAGCTTAAATATACTGTATAAAATTAAATCAGGCTGATAAATTGATGGTTACCTAGCTTCCAAAATGTACTGAAACATTGAAAGTACGATTAGAAAATCGGACAATTGCTCTGCTTATGGGAGGGCATGAAGATGAAAATACAGTAAATTTATATGGTATTACTTCATAAAGATCCAAGCTGGCAAGATGTAAACATCACCTGTGTATTACGGAAAAGCGTGATAGCTAACTATGATTGTTGTTAACGAAACCATCGAACCCCTCAAAAATTTCTTGGATACTCGGCTCTCTATTGATCAAGCTATCGTTGATTTTACAGAAAAGTTTACTTGGCTCACAACCCGGGAGAAAAGGATTTGATCAAATTTCATCAAAATTAGTCAAAATGTTACAGCGCTCCAATAAGCAGGATTATAACCAGTAAAAACTTCTATGGAGTACCACTTAAATCTAGTTCATCAAAAACAAAAGCAAGAATCCAACTTTCCATATATATCGAGAATTAATTTGTTAAGTTACTTAAGTAGGGTTCATGATGGCCGCAGATTCGCTTCTGATAAATTCCTCGAAAGAGTTTATGCTGTGTGTTACCACAGAGTAGTTTATAATAACTGCGGAAATGACCGTATTCATGCTACTTTTTCGTAAGAAATAGCCTGTTGTTTTAATATTGGTAGCGAATCTACGAACATTATAAACCTACCTCTAATGCTGGCCTTGCCAATGGACTTCATTGCTTGCCGTCAATCTTTTTAGTCGTGTTCAAGAAAATTCTACAGCTGAACATGTAAAATATTTAAAAAGAATCTTGAGGTATTTACAGTTTTCGAAAAATTATACTCTTATATTCTCGAAATCAGTTTCAGCAGCTCCTTTAGAGGGATATGCAGATGCAGATTAGGCCGCCGATAAAAATGATTGCAAATCCACATCGAGCTCTTTGAATCGTTTCTATACATCAAAGTATCAGACTACCGCCAATTTTGTTACTTTAGTCAAAAAGGGACAAAATATTCATAAAATATGTACCATTCTTACAGACCAATATAGTGAAATAAATTCCAACGATTTTAAGAGGTTTCTAGAACAACAAAATACACACCTTATATTAACTGTAGCAAACTCAGCATCATCAAATGGACTTAATGAGAGACTAACCCAAATGTTGATGAACCGAATCTTATATAAAACCAATGAAAAAAAAAAAAAGAAACGAGCATGGTCAAAAATAGCGCAGGAATATGTTGTTGAATACAACATCACTAATCATAGTGTTATAAGATTTCCTCCAAACTACCTACTTTATGGGGATATTCAATAATCTTATCCACTAGAAGCTGACCAACAAGAAGCTCTACAAACTTTAATTAAATCCCATAAGGAAAACAAGGCTAGAATAGACAAACATAGAAAACCCCACTCGTTCAAATCTGGTGATTAGGTGTACGTTGAGAATAGTAATAAAATGAGTAGAAATAAATTGGACAAAATCAGAATCGGTCCTTGTTGAAAAAATTTCGAATACTATTTTCAGAATCGATGGCGGTCGAGTTTTAAATTTTAATAAAAGCCTTGTTCATGTACAAGGGAAAAGTCATAAAATTATTTTGAATAGCAGGTGTATAAAGAAGGAAAAAGGTGATAAATTTCAATAAAAGCTTTGCACATGGACAAGAGCAAGGGTAAAATTGTAAAATTGTTTAGAATGGCAGATGTACAAAGGTATGAAGAGGCGAGCTCATCTTGAAAGAAATAACTCTTAGTGGGGGTAAGAAGTCGGAATAAATGGGGTTGTGCAATTTGGAATTTAGCTGTACTTTTCTGATAAAATAACTTTTTTTCTTCCTTTAATTTTTATTGCGAGCCCCGAAGGGGTGAGGAGGCAATCCAAACGAAGTGAGGAATGTCATGGGGTTGGGCTGCGAAGTGGCCAGGGGGTGGAGCTCTCTAGTTCAGTTGAAATTTGTAACTTCGTCTATATTACAAATTGTACTCATCACTCACATCTTCCCTCTGTCTTCCCCTCCCCCTCCACCGATTATCTCTTCTTCTCTTATCACCTCCTTCGTTGTCAACATCGTCGAATAATTTGGCAAATTCGCAATCATGAAATTCGGAACTTAATAATTAATGTACCTAAAGAAAAATTTAAATATTTTGGCAAATTATCAAACATAAATATTTGTTGAGATTGAAAAAGCAGGTATCTATATTCGATTCACTCGAAACTATCACAACAACTACATCTCGTAGAATTAATGGCTTCTCTAAATACAACATTCTCATACATAAGTAAAACAGTATATCAAGTGAGATTACACCATCAAAAATTATCTCGTTTAATTGATCTTCAAAAATCCAAAAATAATAATACCTACATCAATCATTAATTCTACCCAAGTATCCAAAACTGCACGGATATCCTTTCATAAAAGACAAAATTTCGCTAGTGAAAAAAGGCTTGAAACATGATCTACTTACTACTCGTGCGACGCAGATAATTCAGACTTCAGTAGATGCGGTAACCAACTCTGAGATAGGGAACAGTGACCTATATACTGCTGTATTGTGGGACTCGTTCAATAGCTGCGATAAAAACGTGAAACATGAACAACGCCAGATACAACAAGACAAGATGAGCCAACAGACCACTAAACTTATAAATGTTAAATTAAAATAGAATAATCTTGTATTGACAAAAGCAGATAAAGATACGTTACTCGTATACTCAATAAAGAAGAATACAACAATAAGATTTTAGAACTTGTAACAAAAAATAATGCCAAACCTATCAACGACCCGCTAAATAAATCAAAATCTAAAGTTCGTTCAGTTACTGAAATTACCAATCATCTAATTTCAACCCGTGAAGCTCACTATTTGTTAGAAATGAATACCCTTCCTCCTCGCCTATACAGGCTTACAAAATTACACAAACCAGACGCACCTATTCGTCCTGTTTCGTACATTCAGATTTCGTTGTATAAGCTTGCTAAATATGTACATAAGGTTTTTAAAGTGTAGCGACGCGAGATGCGCGCGGCGCATCACTTCTCATATATTATAGCTGATTTATGTGTATATGCTGTGGCCACACTGCGCGGTGGTCGTGGCTTATTTAGGGTTATATAAACGCTGTACGCGCAATGTATTTTTCAGTTTGTTGTCTCTTGATCTCGAATAAAGTAATATATACGTAACTAAGCGTTTGCTCCTTTTCGGATTCTCTCCTCGCACGGGTAACCGGGCGTACACGTTTTTATACATGTAAGGTTAAGCATAATAAGTCTCTTTTAGCACGGACTACCGTCCGGGCTCGCACGTACTATACGGGCGAGGGGAATAAAAGTAATTAGTCTTTTAGCACGGACTACCATCCGGGCTCGCACGTATTATACGGGCGAGGGGAATAAAAGTAATTAGTCTTTCCAGCACGGACTACCGTCCGGGCTTGCACGTACCATACGGGCAAGGGGTATAAGCACACATTCTTTACCTACTGTTAGTAGCCTACCTAACGTGCTACTACATTGGCGACCGTGAATTTCACGAATTTGCAAATAAATAAAGGCGAAAACGGAACCTTTCACGCCTAACATAAAATTTTTAAGGCGAAGATATCGCATAATGGCGAACGAAGCTGATTCTTTAAATGCAACGCAAGCCTCTTGTTTTTCAGGGCAAGAAACAGGCTCTCAAAATGCAAATCCCGCGCAGGTGCAATTAATGCTACCTAAAAATTGGAAGCACGATATTCCAGAATTTCACCATAATGACCCAGCGTTATGGTTTATGCTTTGTGAGCGTACATTTCGTCGATTCAATGTTACAGAGGACGACGATAAAATTGACGACATTTGCTCAAAATTAGGTTCAAAACAATTGAGCGAAATTTCGGACATTTTACGCGGATCTGATAAAAATAAATATTTGCTAATTAAAGAACGAATAATTGGGCTATATTCCATATCTACCGAAAAAATGTTGGACCAATTATTCAGTGATAAAAATTTTGATGTCAATCAAAAACCAAGCCAATTATTAATTGAAATGAGACAAAAAGGTGGCGAATCAGTAACCGATGACGTCTTAAAAAGATTATGGTTCAAAGCGTTACCAAAACGCACAAAAGAAATTTTAATTATTAATGAGGAAGCATCATTAGACAAATTGGCAAAAATGGCTGATAAACTACATGACGAATCCTCAACAATGCCTACTTCATTCAACACGTATGCTGTTTCAAAAGCTCAATCTGAAGATGAGCCCTCCTTGAAAAATCTATGCACCATGATGAAAAATATGATGGAAAGAATAACGGAAATGGAAAATAATCGATCACGTGATCGATCAAGAAGTAGAACGCCTAACTCACGCTATCGCAATCATAGTCGAAAGCGCGATGAAATAATCGATGGCGTATGTTTTTATCATCGTAGATTTGGAGAACGGGCTTATAAATGTTTTCCAGGCTGTTCAAAAAAATCACTTCTGCCTACCTCCACATCAAATACTACCAACAACACTACAACGTTAAATGCAAACGGGGCGTCGCAATAGCGGCAAACGATGACCCCGCAATCGAGAATTCTTCACGCCGCTTATTCATCTATGAGCGACGTACGCGAAAACAATTTTTAATTGATAGCGGATCAGATTTATCGTTAATTCCAGCTAAAAAATATGACCAAAAACACACTCTACCGTACTCGGCAAAAGCAGCAAATGGTTCAGAAATACGGATGTTCGGAGAAAAATTTTTGGAAATAGACCTGGGACTTGCAAAAATATTCCCATGGAAATTTGTTTTAGCCGATATCAACATCCCAATTCTCGGTGCAGATTTTTTATCTCACTTTGATTTACTACCGGACTTGAAAAGAAAACGCTTAGTAAACGGAATAACGCTAACAAGCACTCGCGGTACCTTACGTAACGCTAAGCAGCATAGCATCTCTGTAGTTACGGACATAATTTGTTCCGACAAAAACATAGAGAATATTTTAACCGAATTTCCGGAAATACTAAAGCCAGCTCCATTTGTAGAAAAACCTCCACATAATGTAGTCCATCATATTACCACATCCGGCTCACCTGTACACGAAAAGGTACGCAGATTGAGACCTCAAATTATGGATGCTGTTCGCAAGGAATTAAAATGCATGTGCGATATGGGTATATGCCAGCCATCAAACTCTCCATGGGCCTCGCCAATGCTTCTCCGAGAAAAATCAGGAGGTCAAGGCTTGCGAGTATGCGGAGATTACCGAAAAGTAAATGCACAAACAGTACCAGATAGGTACCCAATTATGCACTTACAAGATTCGGTACAGCGTTTAGCAGGCGCAAAGGTGTTTTCCCATTTAGATTTAGTGCGTGCATTTCACAACATACCAGTAAATGAAACGGACGTGCCAAAAACCGCAATAATTACGCCATTTGGACTTTATGAATTTCTTCGAATGCCATTTGGATTGCGAAACGCACCTCAAACGTTTCAGAGGTTCATTAATAACATATTAGGTGATCTACCGTTTGCTTATGTATATCTGGATGATATATTAATATTTTCAAATAATCATGCCGAACATTATACACATCTAAGAGAAATCTGCAAAAGATTAGCAGAAAATGGCATTACACTCAACATGAAAAAATGCACATTCGCAACAAATCGTGTAACATTTTTAGGTCATGTAATAATGGAAGACAAATTTTTTCCAGACCCGAAAAGAATAGAGGCCTTGACAAATATGCCTTTACCAAAAACAAAAACGCAACTGAGGCGAACCTTGGGATCATTTGCCTTTATAAGACAGTTTTATAAAGACGCAGGAAAAGATCTCGCCCCAATATATGACCTATTACAAGGTCCAAATAAGAAAAACGATAAAAGTCCGGTAAATTGGACACCTGAAGCAGAAAAACAATTCGCGATTTGCAAAGAAAAAATTGCGAAAATCACTTCCTTAAATTACCCAAAACCTGATGGGAAACTAATTCTCACAACAGATGCATCAGATCATGCAGTTGGAGCTGTTTTAGAACAAATCTCGAATGGACAAAGAGAAACTCTTGGTTTTTACTCAGAAAAATTGACCGAGTCTCAAAAGAAATTAGCCACTTATGATAAAGAATTATACGCCATTTATGGCGCAATTGGCCATTTTGAATTTTTGTTAGAAGGTCGACATTTTTCCATACTTACAGACCACAAACCATTAATTTACATGTTCACAAAAAGTCAGCAAAAAAGGACAATTGCACGCAGGTCTAGGCAAATTGAATACATCGCACAGTTTACCACTGATATTCAGCATATTGCCGGAAGTAGCAACGTGGTGGCCGATATGTTAAGTAGGCCTGAAATTTCAGCAATTACAGCACCAGTTACACCTGAAATAATCGCAAAAACACAACAAAACGATGAGGAACTTGCCAAGTTCAAAGCTGAAAATGATATATACCTCATGGACATTGAAAACTTCCAAATATTCGGTATAAGATGGCCTGGAAATAATTTTCGTCCATTTATTCCCAGCACACTTCGTGAAACAGTTTTCAAGCAGATTCATAATATCGCGCACCCAGGTTATAAACCCACATTGAGAATGATACGCGAAAGATATTTTTGGCCAAATATGACCAAGGAAATCCGTACATGGCATCGTAGCTGCTTACCATGCCAACGTGCGAAAATTCAAAGGCACACAAAAGCGCCTATTCACTCATTTCCACCCTCAGAAAAATTCGATCATTTACATATTGACATAGTTGGTCCCTTAGAAAACACAGATGGATATCGTTACCTACTTACTATGATCGATCGTTACTCTAGATGGGTAGAAGCGGTACCAATAGAAGATATGGAAGCAGATACTGTAGCAAAAATTATGTTTACAAATTGGATCGCACGATATGGAGTGCCATTGCGAATAACCTCAGACCAAGGTCGGCAATTCATGGGCAGAATTTTCAAACGCCTAACAGAATACTTGGGCGCAAACCATATTAACACAACTGCTCATCATCCAGAAGCGAATGGAGCTATCGAACGCTTTCATAAAACATTGAAAAATTCCTTAAAATGTCTTGGAGGATTATGGACAGAAGCTCTACCTGTTGTTTTACTTGGACTACGCGCAGCACCGCGATCAAAGGAAATGGTTTCTATTGCTGAAATGATGTTTGGAAAGACATTAAGACTACCAGGAGACCTCTTTGATCCATCCGTGAAAGCTCCTGAACCAGCCACTTATGTTGCAAACTTACGTACAGCTTTTGAAAAAATTCGCCCGGTACCGTTTTCCCACCATAAAAAAGAAAAACCATTTATTCATCCAGATCTCAGCAGATGTACACATGTTTTCTTGCGAGTAGACAGGGTAAAAGCACCTCTAGAGCCTCCATATGAAGGTCCATTTCGTGTTCTACGAAAAAATAACAAATTTTTTGATATAGATATCGAAAATAGGAAACAAACTGTATCAATAGATAGGTTAAAACCTGCCTATATTCTGAATAATGATGAAGAAATGAACGAATTAAACTTGGAAATTACAAATGAAAATACACAGTCCCAAGAAACGATCACATCGAGCGATAATGAAAATTTGTTCAACGAATTACCTATGAACGAAACAAATTCGTATGTGGAAACTACACCACAAAATCTTCCACAAAAACGAAAATATGAACGTCGAATTTTTCAACAAAAACCAATTTCCAGATCAGGAAGACAAATAAAACAGCCCGCAAAATTCGTCGAAAGCATAAAAAAGAAGGTTGTTTTCAAATTGCCCATTTCCTACCAACTACCAAATACAACCGCTACTACACATCCCAAAGAGCTTAGTACTCGCAGATGAATTGTGTATCTAAAAGCATATAAGGGAAATGAAGTTTTTATGAATTCAAATAAGTAATATGGAATCATTACTCGTTCTTGATATTCCTAAAAAGGAATATGAGAAATTTTTGTGTGGAAGTAAAAGCCACGAAGAAGCGACCATGAAAGAAGTAGAAGAAGCAAAGAATGAAGAAACGAACAAAATAAACAAAGCCAAAGAAGAGATAAAAAAGTTTCGAATACCTAAGAAGCCACCTCCAAAGTCAAAGCTGAAATCTGTCATTCTTCGAGTAAATCAGATCAAGAAATCGCCAAAGAAGAAAGAACCAACTAAAGATCGTTTCCGAAATTGGGCTAAAGAAGAAAACATTGAGGCACTTACAGGGGAGGACATCCTTTTGAGGATGAAATTGGCAAGGTGGTCAATACGCTCACCACCTTCCCCAATTAGGGAGGACAGAGTTAAAACTGTCCTAAAGCCAGTCATTTTCCAACCAATAAGCGCGGTGCTACCATCGCAGGTTGAAAAACAAGCCCTTGGGAAGCAGTTGGTGAAACCAATCACTACCGAAACTAAGGTTGAAATGCATAGGCGATCGGAAAAAGCTATGGAAAACCCAACAGGGTTACCAACGCTGGAAAAATCCACTCCAAAAAAGAAGAAAAAAGGGAAGAAGGCAAAACTTCGGGCAATGGAGAATTGGCTCAACAAAAAAGGATTAAAGAATTAAGTTTTTTTAAGTATTGTTTATATACATATAGATTTATCTAAGGATAAAGTGGCATCATTTTTCGTTGTCTACAGGTAAAGTGGCATCTTTTTTACAAAGTGGCATCTTTTTTTTGATGCCACTTTACCATCACATTGCTCATCGATTCAGCCATGTGTCATGACGTCACTGGTATGGTTATTTGGGTGATGCCACTTTACCACTAATATTCTATTTTTCATACAAAAAATTTTTTTTCGGTCTACGGTCGTAGTAGCCTCATTTTTTTGATGTTTACAGGTAAAGTGGCATCATTTTGAAAATTTGTTTCCAAGAAAACCTATGATATTATACATTCCGTTTGTCATTGTGGTGTCGTTAATGTGACATTAGATGCACTTCTGAGGAATGTGCAAACTGATGCCACTTTGACCATAGATCACTATATATATATATATATTGTTTTTTTTTTTTTTTTTTTACCTTTTTATTTTTTGTACTTTTTTAAAATTTTGCATTTCTTTTTTTGTTTTTAATATTTTTCTAGTTTTAGTAGTAGCTCCGCTTTTTAAGAAGGGGAGATATGTAGCGACGCGAGATGCGCGCGGCGCATCACTTCTCATATATTATAGCTGATTTATGTGTATATGCTGTGGCCACACTGCGCGGTGGTCGTGGCTTATTTAGGGTTATATAAACGCTGTACGCGCAATGTATTTTTCAGTTTGTTGTCTCTTGATCTCGAATAAAGTAATATATACGTAACTAAGCGTTTGCTCCTTTTCGGATTCTCTCCTCGCACGGGTAACCGGGCGTACACGTTTTTATACGTGTAAGGTTAAGCATAATAAGTCTCTTTTAGCACGGACTACCATCCGGGCTCGCACGTACTATACGGGCGAGGGGAATAAAAGTAATTAGTCTTTTAGCACGGACTACCGTCCGGGCTCGCACGTATTATACGGGCGAGGGGAATAAAAGTAATTAGTCTTTCCAGCACGGACTACCGTCCGGGCTTGCACGTACCATACGGGCAAGGGGTATAAGCACACATTCTTTACCTACTGTTAGTAGCCTACCTAACGTGCTACTACAAAAGAATAGATTCCCTTTAATTCACATTTTCGAATTAAAAATACGTCTCAACTCATTGAACGCATTTATGATCATAATATTCCAAATGAAGCCTTCCTATTTTCTTTTTATGTGGCCCTTATCGGAAACTCATATATTCCGATATTCTCATCTATAAATCATCAGTTCACCATCAACAACATAAAAATTCAGGTCTCATTTATTTATTTTATCAGCTATTGAGAATTCCTCTGAATAAAGAAAATTTTGAAAAAAGAACTTATCTACAAGCTAGCTGAAAATAATGGATTCGAAAAACATATCTTCACCAAAATTTACCAAAGACGCATTAAAAATTAGGTGCATTTCCCCGGCACCCCCAATGTTTAGTCAGGTTAACTGAATAATATTAACAATGAACGCCACTTCTCTGCTGGTCGGAGAAGAAAACTGCTTTCTAGCAGTCATGATACATGTTGTATCATCACTTCTAAGAATACATAAGTAGCATTCATCCCATATGTTGTTATTTTGCGTTCCTAATATCAAATGACACAAAATCATTCTTCACACATTATCATAATTCAGTCGTAAAAATGAAAACGATCAATTAGAGAAAATTCCACAAATTTCCAAAGACACCGAAAAGAAGGAGACAGTGGCGAAATCGCCTCGGAATTAAAGATGATGTTCCAGCACACAGTTTTCAACATCTTTCTCACAAATAATTTCAATAAAAATTTAAAAAATCGCACGAATTTCACAAAACAACTTGAACTTTTTCAAACAAAATATGTTACTGATAAAGAAAAGTCCTGTTTTCAAAGTAAACAAACTTCTTATTGGGCGCTACACTAACGCTCCAAGTTTACTGCAGGGTCCGAATTGTCCGACCAAACACTTTCTAAAATGATTTGTTCATTTTGTAAAAGTAGTGTTATCAGTAATTTGTATGTTATCAAATGTGTAAGGAATCAATAATTTAATAATTAAAATTTCAGTTTTTATTTCCAGTATTCATTTTTAAACCGACTCTTAAAAAAAAATTTCTATTTATTAAAGTTAAATTACAAAAGTTTGAAATTTATAAATGTTTAGCAACGCAAAGAGAACAGATATATAGAACAGAACAAACATATTTTCTTAATTTTTATGAAATTTCACGAACAAATTAACTTGAACAGAACGATAATTTTTCAAAACCAAAATACAGAACGGATTCATCGCCATTCTTCTTTACTCGTAACAATAATTTTTACATCTAAAATGCGGTTGAAAGTTCTCTAGAATCCATTTAATTTATATTATACATTATTTAATGACAAATACAATTATACACTGCGAATAAATTTCAAACAAAATGTTCATTAATTTATACAGCACATTTCGTGAGAAAATTCGAAAAACCCATCATGTTCATCAACAGTAATTATTAATAATTTATACAGCACATTTCGTGAGAAAATCCCAAAAAACCATCATGTTCATCAACAGTAATTATTAATAAGTATATGATGAGATGCGCGCGATGATTTTGAATTGAGTACAAAGCTATATTTCAAATTTCAGCCAAATCGGTTTGGTAGTTCTCTTAAAATACTGTCTGGACAAAAAATGAAATTTGTCAAAATGAAATTATGGCATCTCGTATCTTCCTCATTTTCAATCATAGAAATCTCGTACATAGCTCATTTTGAAGCGATTGAAAAATAATGAAGAAAATGACTGTTATGAATTTGTTCAAAAACGCATAGTTTTTGCATAAAACGCGTTCGAAACATGCGAAATAACATAGCGAAGTTGTGCAGAGAATATAATGCAGTGTGGGTAGGTCGGTTTTACGTTTCATTTATTGGTGCGCGCGTCGTTTTTTTTCCAATCGTTCTCCTTATTTTTATATGAGTTTTTTTTTGCAGACTTACCGGTCTGCATGATAGGGTTTTTCCACCAATCCGTGCGATGCGAGGCGATCATTGTTGTGTACGTTACGTTGTCATTTCATATTACTTTTACATTTTAGTTGCCTTAATAAACTCGTAGAATGCACATATGCGTCCTTATTTGTCGTTTTATTTAACATTGTTCATATCTTTGAAGAGCTACAAAAAGATAATTTAGATGAACGTTCGAATAAAGGCTATTTTATTTGCTATGGTTCAAGTTTAAATGGCTATGAAGTGTGGGATCCTGAAGGCAATCGTGTTGTCTATTCTAGAGATGTAGTATTTAATGAAAATGAGAAGTCTTTTTTGCGTTATCTATGATAGCTGATAAAACTCTCGCGATATATGTATATAGAAGCGATTAATTCAATGGATGCAAGCAAACTCGTGGTTATGTACTGTTAAAGATGAATTGACTTCACTTCAACAAAATCATATATGGAATATACTTCTTAGACATCCATGTAAGAAGACAATTGCTACACGATGGATATTCAAGTGCTAAACTGGTCAAGATGGCTTGTTGATTTATAAAGCTAGGGTAGTAGCGAAGACTTTTATATAAACGCCTGGCACAGATTTTAAAGATACTTTTACCCCCATCGCTAAATTATCGTTGATATGCACACTATTTACAATCCCTGTGCATACTAAATGGAAAGTTCATCAGCTCGATGTTATTACTGCTTTTTTCAACAATCCAATTGAAGAATAAATATATATAGAACCTCCCAATGGTTATAATATACAGACTGATAAGATATTAAAGTTGAATAAATCATTGTATGGTTTTTGCCAATCGCCCCTAATTGGAATAAATGTTTTCACTCTTTAATGAAGAAGTTAAAATTCGAACAGTCTTCTTCAGATTACTGTTTATACTTTGATCAAACTAAAACTGTGTTTATATTATTATATGTAAACGATATCCTTGTAGCGAGTGTTGATGAGCTTATAATCAATAAAATAAAATCAAAACTAATAAATTCGTTTAAAATGAGAGATTTAAGCATTGTAAAATGTTTTCTAAATATTAATATCAATTTTGGAGATGATACCTTAACTCTTCATCAGTCTGATACTATTGTAGATTTACTTAAATAACTTAAGATGATGGATAGTAATCCATTTTATACTACTATTCAAGAAGTGTTAAGATTAGAAGCATGTAGAGATGACAATTTGCTAATTAAAACTAAATTTAAAGAATTGCTAGGTAGTTTAATGGATTTAATGTTGTGTATATGCCCAGACCTTTGTTACGTAATTAGTTTCTTCGCTACATTTCAAGATACAGCTTCTTAAAAACATTACACTCACGTGAGAAGGGTTCTTAGATATTTAAAGTCTACAGCGAATTGTCGTTTAACATACCACTCTTGCGAATCATCAGTCATTATTGGTTACTCTGATTCTGACTTTGCCAACGAATATGATCGACGTTCAATCTCCAGAAACATGGTCAGAGTAAAATGAAATTTAATATTATGGAGTTCAAGGAAGCAGTCCATGGTTGCGTTATCATCGACTGAGGCCGAGTATATTTCATTATGTAATCTCTGTTGTGAATTGTTGGATTTTTCTCGATTATTGACTGATTTTGGTACTGTAGTTAATGGTCCGATAAAAACTTATGTTGATAATATGAGCTGTATTAATTTAGTTGAAAGTTTTGAGAATAATAGAAGAACTAAGCATATTGATGTGAAGTACCATTTTGTTAAAAACCTAGTAGTTTCTAAATTTTTATGTCTTCTTTATGTAAACTCGCAAAATCAACAGACAGATGGCCTTATAAAAAGTTTAGGTATAACTACGTTTAATGAATTTTCAAAGTAAGTATGTTGGTTTAAAGCAATAATGTATTGTTTCGTCATTATATAGTATTACTTTTGTCGTTTCGGTCATTGCTATTAATTATTGTATTAATGTAGTTCTTATATCGGGTGACTACTTGATTCGAGCACCCAAGCGAAAAAATTAGCTAAAAGGTAAATGAATTAAATACATTTATGTGTATTTTTGGCGATGAAAGTATAAATAAAAATTTTACGTTTCATTTATAGACACTTTTAAACATTAAATAAATTTTGTGCCATTTATTCTTGCTAATATCATTGAAATACATAATTTATTTCTACGAGGGAAAGATTTTTGCGCTTGGGGTGCTCGAATCAAGTAGTCACCGGTTATGGAGGTTCAAGATTTCCTTGTTCATTTACACATACATAGTAATCAAGATTAAAGGGGGTGTAAAATAATGTCGCTTTTGTATTTGGGCAATCTTTGATTGTTTAGTTGGCAACATTGCTGTCTTATCGCTTATATGTTATATACTCAATTTATTGTGATTTTTCTTTTTCTATAGTATTAAAATGATCTTCAAGTAAATGTTTTTTTTTTTTTTTTTTTTTTTATAATATTCGCAACAATTTGTACATCACACTTTTTCCCCGAGGGGGAGGGGTAGATGCCCAAATTTCGGTATATACAAAGTTAGATACCTCAGTGGAATCCTGTTGGATCTTAGTTTCCGCGTTCATGCTTATATACAACGATATATATCGAAGGGAATCTCGCATTCCACTTCTTTACAGGGATCTCACATTCCGTATTTTGGTTCGAAATATCGTTTTCAGGTTTAGCTTAGCCCTCTTACTGTTCCTAAGAACGTATTTTTACGCTGAATATAAATTTATAATCAGCACCTCCAAAACATAATTTTAAAAGGTGGATCTTGGGTTGCCCACAAATAAAACAGATCTCGGATTCTTCATTTCTGTCTATATATTCATTTTTTTTTTTGTCTACACGTAGTGCCAGCGGGTATTCGTGGAATTTGCTCAAAAGTTGGTGAGAGACTCTTCTTGAAAATGCGCAGAACAACCATTTTTCTATTTCGATAAATTTCAAAATAGGGGATCACTCAAATTTTAAGGGGGGCTGGAGAGTAAGCAAATAGCTCAAATTTTTCGTGTTTGATCTCGTATTAAAGAGTGAGTCACGGACACTACATATCCAAATTTCAGCTTCCTAAATGCATACTGAGAGGAGTTGGAGCAAAAAATGGCTTTTTGAGGAAGTTGGAAGTTTTAAGTCGGGAAATTTCTTGAATCTTCCATATCTTTCCACCAAATCAAGTTAAAGAAGTCAAATTTTGTGTGTAAGGTTAGTTGGTGACCAGAATATGACCTCTTGAATTTAGATCAAAATGGATCCAAAATGAAGAATTATCAAAATTTGAGTAGAGCTTCAGGAGCCTCAAGTTGGTAAAAATGTAATTAATATGCATTCATATGGTTATTGGGAATAAGATGTATACTATATCCCCAATTCAATTCCATACATAACGTAGGAGGGGGAAGGCAGGGTTATCGGGCTAAAATAGTGGTGGGGGTACAGGAGGGGTCAAAAATTTTTTATTGCTGTATCATATGATAAAATGGGCTCAAGTGACAAACTTATTTTGATTTTAGCTTCCTCAGTGATTTTCGAGAGGAGTTGGAGCAAAAAATGGCTTTTGGAGGGGAAATTGCTGTAGGAAATTTCATTAATCATCCATATCTCGTCAGCAAATCGACCTAGAAAGGTCAAACTTCGTGTGTAGCATTAGTTGATGACGAGAATATGACCTCTTTAATTTCGGTCAAAACAGATCCAAAATGGGGGATCATAAGGATTTGAATATAATTTGAAGACCTTCAAATAGTTATAATTTGAGAAATTTGTGTTCATACTCGTATAATTATATCATGGCAAGAGGTACTACGTTTGTACCAAATTCAACTTCTCAAGTGTATAGAGTAGGATTTAACAGAATTGGTATTGGGTGTGGCCTATAGTCATGAAGGGTTAAATAAGGTTATTACCAAACCAATATAGGCCCCAGTTAAAAACTCAGCTCCATTAATCTAGCATGGCTCTTTATTTTTTTTATATGTTACTTACTGGCTAATAAATTGAACTCAGACAGCAGGGCATAAGTAGGATTGGGGATACATACTTGAAAAAAAGAAAAGTCCCATGATCCAAATCTCAGATATTGGGACTAAGTAGTAGCGAAGACTGGGGGGGAGGGGGGCAAGCTGGGTGGCCTCCGTTGCCCTTAGTTTTGACTAAACGAGGAAGGTTTGTAATGTGATATGGGTAGCGCGCACCTAGTCGGATGGTGAACGCCTTTAGCTGAAAGACTGGGTGTTGTAGTCCCAAATCCCATAGTGATCAGAAGCAAAGGATGAAGGAATAGCTGAACTTCTGATGAGGAGGGCCCCTGGTGTACAAGCCAGCATATTAGGTGGAAATAGGGGAAACTCTTAGGGGAGATGTAGGCAAATTGCTGAAGTGTCCCTACTTGGCTGGAAGTAATGCCAGAAGCAGTTCTTCGCGAAGTAGTGTCGTATGCGGTAAAAGAAATTATCCCCTCCCTTCTCTCAAAAAATGTGAGAAGTATTTACTTGATTCGATTTTTCTCATTTAATATGCAAAGAGTACAATATACTACTTTAATATTAGGAGACTGGTGCACAAAAATGATACAAATAAGTGCTGAAAATAAAATGATTGGGAAGGACCATTCTGCGTTCCTTTCAGAAAGCCGATAAATTGGGTTGTTACAATGTGGTATAAACGTTAGCATGAGGTTAGGTTACTTATTTTAAGAACACACAGAGTATAACAAAATACATCAATAACGAGGAATAGCCTAAATTAAATTCTCACATGACAAATCAGCAATAATTTGGAAAGAGGATATATTCTGTGAAAAATTGCGTTTGCAGGTGTGTTTAGGGATTCAAACTCAAACTTTGAGCTTTGAATTTTGGACAAGTAGTAAAAGAGAATGCTTAGAGTTATACCACAAAGTAGATAGCTATTGATAATGTCTATGCACCCACTTTTCATCATAATTCTTTGTAATCAATGCTCCTTGCTAGATTTCTAAGATAAATTCTAGGTATTTCTCAGTCTGAGCTCTTTTCATGATAGTAGGTGCCACTCATCTGATACAAAATTTGATTTTGGAGTGCTGTATGCGATAAAAAAGAAAAAACGATTTTTTCATATTATAAGCGGTCATCTCCCCATCAGTACCATCTTATTTGCACGCAACCAAATATCAGGATATTATAGTTGACGTCTGTATACAATACACGAAAGTGTAATCATTAAACAATTTTTTAAATATATATTTTCTGAGTGAAAAGAAGGGGGAGGCGGGTTAAAGACGCATCAAAAAAAGTCAGCACCATAGTAATTTTCCTATAGCGCAAAATTTCTTGCCATGCCGCTGCCACCCCAATACCAAGTCTGAAAACCCCTATCATCCTTTCCAAAAACACTTAAGAAGTTCAATTTGGCACAAATGTGGTATTTCTTGCCATGAAATAATCATGCGAACACATATTTCTCAAATTACAACTATTTGAGGGTACTCAAATTATCTTCAAATCTTGATAATCCGTCATTTTGGATCCATTTTGACTCAAATTTAAGTGGTTATATTCTGGTCACAAACTAATCCTACACACAAAGTTTGACCATTCTACGCCGATTTGGTCATGAGATATGAAAGATTCATGAAATTTCCTGCAGTAATTTCCCCTCCAAAAGCCGTTTTTTGCTCTAACTCCCCTCCAAAATCACGGAGGAAGCTAATATCAAAATACGTTTCTCACTTGGGCTCATTTTATCATATGACACAGCAATAAAAAATTTTTGACCCCTCCTGTACCCCCATCACTATTTTAGGTTGATAACCCCGTCTTCCCCCCTCCAACATCATGTATGGAAGTGAATTCGGGATATAGTATACAACTTATCNAAAATACGTTTGTCACTTGGGCTCATTTTACCAATACATAGCAATAAAGAAAAATTTTTTCCACCACCCCTCCTGTACCCCCACCACTATTTTAGGTTGATAACCCCGCCTTCCCCCTCCAACATCATGTATGGAAGTGACTTCGGGATATAGTATACAACTTATCCCAAATAACCATATGAATTTATATTAATTACATTTTTACCAACTTGAGGCTCCTCCTCAAGCTCTACTCAAAATTTTGATAATCCGCCATTTTGGATCCATTTTGATCCAAATTCAAGAGGTCATATTGTGGTCACCAACTAACCTCACACACAAAACTTGACCTCTTTAACTTAATTTGGTGGGGAGATATGGAAGATTCAAGAAATTTCATGACTCAAAACTTCCTCAAAAAGCCGTTTTTTGATCGAACTCCTCTCAATATGCACTTAGGAAGCTGAAATTTGGATATGTTAGTATCGGTAACTCACTCTTTCATATAAAATCAAAAACGAAAAATTTGAGCTATTTGCCCCTTCTCCAGCCCCCCTCGAAATTTGAGTGATCCGCCATTTTGAAATTTATCGAAAAAACAAAAAAAACTATTTTTGCGTATTTTCAAGAAGAGTTCCTTACCGAATTTTGAGCGAATTTTATCCACACCCGCCTGCGCAAGGCGAGTGACACAAAAAACGAAATTTCCTCAAAAACAGGTTTTTGCTAACTCTTTCTCAAAATGCACTTAGGGAGCTGAAATTTAAATATGTTGGTGTCCGTGACTCACTCTTTCATATGAGATGAAAAACGAAAAATTTGAGCTATTTGCCTCTTCTCCAGCCTCCCTCAAAATTTGAGTGATCCGCCATTTTAAAATTTTTCGAAAAAACAAAAAAAAACACTTCTGCGCATTTTCAAGGAGAGTTCTTCACCAAATTTTGAGCGAATTTTATGAATACTCACCGGCGCTACGCGTGGGGGGGGGAAATATATATATACCAAAAAGTTGGACATTTGCCAGATGATTACAAATGGTCTGAAACGCAAAGATTTGAAGACCACACCCTCCCCCGACCTTCCCTTCCAAAATCAGGTAGGCTGTAATAGATATCGCTTTTATTAAAAACTCAGCTAAAAATGAATAAGAGTTTAAACCATATAAATTGAAAAAAATTAGCGTCCAAGATTTCTTTCAGTCTTTGAATGACAAAATATGACTTTAGAGCGTGAATTTTTTTTTTACTTGCCCAAAAATTTGTTTTTTTTTCTAAATTTTTGATCCAATTTTGTGAGATCTAAAAACTGACTCGGGAGCTTAAATTTTATTTAGCAAATACTATGACCCTGTCACTTCCCTTTTTGAAAAAAAAAAAAAAAAAAAAAAAAGGAATTCATCCCAATATAACGAACAAAACTACCTGTAAATATGAACAAGTCAAATTAAAGTCAGCTCCAGTAATGCAACATAACTTGCTTTCATATCTTCCTCATCATTTTAAATATTATTTCCTAATTTTCGGGATTTTTAGAATATTTCACTTTTTAATTTTTTTTTTTAATTTTTTAATTTTTTAAATACTCTTTAACTTCTAGATGTTTTTTCATCATCAGAAATTTTTCAATACCTTTATCCATTTTTTGGTAATTTTTTCTCTCTAGCTTTTCCCTCATTTACCCGAACAACTACTCTCATCGCATTCATAATACTCTATTCCTTCTGAAATTACGGTCACCTTCGACTGAATAGAATTATCATCTACAAAATCCCAAAGTGATCTCAAAAAAAGAAAAACTGTCACCACTCTACTGTACTGCGTTTTTTGGCAATAACAAACTCATCATTATTCTTTGGTTTCGAGGTGTTTGATAAAATATAGCACTCTTTTTCATTCTATCGACTCGTTTTTTCTCTCCAGTACCCAATCTCTCGCTCTGTTTCAGTATATTTTCGAAGTTTATATTTTTTCACGTCTATGGCCATTTGGTACCATAAACAAAAATATGGTAAACGGGTTATTTAGTGGTGGAGATTTTGTATATACATTCGAAAACTTATACACTTTTCGTGACGTTTATAAGCCCGTAGGAAGTTCGCTTTCGTACTTTACGCTTTTTGTAAGCTGATAAATTTCGCTATCCATCTTATATCCCACAGCGTCGCATATTTTCCACCATTCGCTGTCTCGCGTGAAAGAAAATCCTCGATACAACATCGAAAGAGGAAAAGATTAAAAAAATGTAAGCAGCTATGATGCATTAATGGAGGTGAGTTTTAATTTTTTGAGGTTCCAAGTTTTAGACTGGCTTAATATTATGGTGGTAATCCCTTTTTCTCTATTATCAGCTATTTTAAGACACACAGAAATATATTTTAACTCTTGGCCTCAGGTTTAAAAAAAAATTGTACACAAACTAGTCTATATTTTTGAACTTGTAACACCGTGGATTCGAACTAATATGTACCTTCGCCCAGTGTATCGACGTAACGCTTTTTCGGGTACAATTATAACAGTAATGAACACCATTGAGGTTGTAATTAATCAATTTATTGAACAAACAACAACACCGGTGAAAAGTACTTTGTAACAAAAAAAAAAAAAAAAAAAAAAAAAACATAATCTCGGTGGCTGCGCGGTTCCCCCATGGGAGCAGGAATCAACGAAAAACTCTAAGAGCACATTAAATTATTATTTACGATTGCCAAAAACTGTAACATTACGTGGCAGTGTTGAACGGTGTACTAAAACAAATCACACATCTAGTACACATTTGCACAACAGCCAACGACGGACGAACGCTAGGAAAAACCCAACGTCGGCCGAACGCTACCTGTCTACACAAACATGTCACACATTATATAATCCAATTGCAAAAGTTGTATGTCCAGATTTTGCTCGAACCTTCCTATTAATGTGAATGCTGATTTCACATTGATGAGAAAGTTCAAGCAAAATTTAGACATACAACATTTTGCAGATTGAAAACAAATTTTTCTTACTCAGAAAACTTCTCGATTCGAAAGTCATTTTTCTTATTTTGCAGATTAACTAACGAATGATGTAGTATTTATTGGATAAAAAATGGAGAATACTACATTCAACGTGCAATAACTACGAGCAATTAAATTCGAGACTAATTTTTTTTATATCATTTTTTTTTATTATCCTTTTATTATTGGAATACTTGATATAAAAATACAATTTTCATACTTGCGGGAGGAAAGCGCTACTTTACCTCCCACTTGTTAATAGCTCGGGTCTCAAACGAGCGCTTTTCTCCCGCATTTAGAAAAAATTTTGTTCACCACTGGGGAGAAAAATTGATTTTACCTCCCTAGTTGTGAAATACACAATAGTTTAATTTATTTATGTTTTAGTCTAAATAGTTGATCAATAATTTTTATGTATAGTACATTATTCTTTTCTACAATAGTATTTTTAATATTTCATTTTGATCATTAAAAACTCATGCTAAAATCATCCCTTCTGTTTTTCAGATATCGATAAACTTTTCTGTGTTTTTTCTAATAAAAAAATGAACATTTAAATATTTATACTAAATCATTCCTGAATTTTTATTTTTATTTTTTGAAAAATTTAAAACATATGTTACCACATGATGAAAAGCGTTTCAAAGTATTCATGAAAAATTGAAAAATTGGGGTAATTTTTCACATACTTTTTCTAACTTTTGCCAATATTTATTTCGATACTTAGACAAAGGAGAGCACAGATACCTATCCTATGTTGAAGAGGGTGCACTCTACATTATTTAGCAATTTTTAACTAGGGTGCTTGATAAGGCCTTTAGATAATCATGAAAAATTTAAAAAATCGAATATTTTTATACACACCTTTTTAGACTTATTTCAAAATATTCCCCCATTTACCCTTCAACATTTATCATTTTTTATTCAACAGTACTAAATCATACTACATATTAATGCAACCCACACATTACTATCATTAATTGCTCTCGAGATGATGATTTTAAAAACAGATCATTACTTTATAACAATTTTTTTATTTCGAAGCATTATATCTCAGCCCCTTCAATATTTTGAATAAGCAAACATTATAACTTTTACTTCATTACAATTGACTATTCACCACACAATAGGAACAAGAAGTTTCGCGAAACACCCTGAATACTTATTGTAATGGACATTGCCCAGTTAAATGCAAATGTCTGAATATGAAAGTGTGAGGCCCTCTCTGTATTGATCTTTCCATCATTCTATAATAGCTTCGTTTTCCACCAAAAACCCAGTTAAAAACCCAAGTACCGTGTCGTCGGCATACGCGCTCTTGAACGCAGGGTAAATTTACACCGCCGAAAAGGCATTTCGAAAACCGATCCGTTAGATGAATAAATCACGCGAACGCAAATATACGACTGAGTAAACAAAGTTATGTGTGAGATTATTTATAGCGCGATACGATTAAAATTACGTGAAGACGTAATTTTGGTGTTCGTTCAAAACGTTCTTCGCGGCAACAGCGAAACCGTCAAATACATTTAAACGCCTCACCTATCAATCCAACGAGCTCGAATTAACTATGGATTTTTCCCTTTTCATTTTCAGCTCGCCGTCGTTCCATTCTACATTGAACGTTTTCGAGATGAATTGAATACTCCAACGCCTACACCCACGAACGTCACTTCAAACAACGAATCGATGTATTAAAAATGACATTTCGCCGAGCCCCATGTCGGCGCCCGTTCGCAAAGCTTGACACGATGCTAGTTTTACGAGCATCGTGTTGTATACCTGAATAATGGACAGAAGACGCGGCCGCAGGAATATAAAACCAAAGAAATCCTTCGTACAAAAATGCAAAGATTGTTTGAGACAATTTATCGCCTTTTTATTCAGCAACGTCGGTATCATCTGCTTGGTGGTCGGATACACTGCAGGCGGGGCTGTTATGTTCAAAAACATCGAGAGCACATACAAAACTAAACCAAATTTCAACTTTTCCCCTAATGAATACAACGATACGATCACCTTCACCGAAAACCTGAACCTGTTTTGTAACTACACCGTCGAAATATTGTGGCATTTCGCTACCTCGGATGTCGGTTTAAACAAAACCGAGTTCTTATACAAAGTTGGAAAAGAACTAGAAAACTTTCAAAATATCGTGGTCACCGGAGTTAAAGAGGAAGATTACGATGGCGTCGACACGTACTCCAATAAATGGACTATTTCGGCCGCCTTCCTTTACTGCCTAACAGTCATCACCACCATAGGTAAGCAATTTTTATATACCTTAATTCCATCAATTTAATCGTGCATTTCAGCCCACCTATAAATCTTGAAAACAAAACTTAATTCTACTTTTCCATAAATACCGAAATTTTCTCAAATCTTACGCAAAGAATTCTTCCTTTCTTCCACCAAATTCTAATTAACTATTTCCCCATAATTAATCTCCGCCGCCAAATACCAAGTATCAGAAGAATACGCGAAATGAAGATTCATTACTTCGAATACATCTTCTTTCCTTTCGATATTTTTAATCAGAAATTTACCCAACATCGAATCGCCAACTTCTTTCATCGGTGTTTTTTTCACGCATTCTTTGTCGCAAAACTTCATCTCACAAAATAGCTCGATCCGGATAAAAGCGTAAAATAAATTCCCAAGGTTGCGAAAGAAAAAGTAAAAATTTCTTCGAGTAAATGTACCCAGTAAGAGAAATCGTTTAATGAAAATACTCGAAAAGAATAATTAAAACGAACGTTAATCTTTGAATTAAATCGTCACGAAACTTTCCCTTAAATTAATACGAGTTTTAGAATAATCAAAGGAAATTTCCTCAAATTCAATTATTTGCTTAGTTGCTCGAGTACCTGAACAGTGTGAATTTTCGTTCACAAAGAGAAGCAAATCGGAGCATATGATAACTGATATTTCTCATTGACAGTTTGACTACATTTTAGCAGTGTTGTAAGAACGAACATATGTCTGTTCTTGTTCCTGTTCTCGTTCCTGGAAAGACCCAGTCATTTGATCCTGTTCCTGACTCGTTCTTATTCTCAATGTTTCAACTGTTCTCGTTCCGTTCTTCGTTCTTTTAATTCTTTACAATGTTGTTCTCGTTCTGTTCTTTGTTCTTTCTATCCTCTATGGTCTCGTTCTTGTTCGTTCTTCGTTCTGTTCTCATTCTTCAACTTTTTTTTTGTTCTTTCTTTCTTTCTTTCGATAACGTGTTTACAGTTTATGTTGTTGTTGAAATTGAAAATTAATTAATTGAAGATAATAATTAAAAAAAAATTACTTATACTGGGTAACTACTTCATTCGAGCACACCAAGCGTAAAAATCTTTCCCTGATAGATATAAATTATACATTTGAACGATTTTAACAAGAATAAATCGCACCCCTACTGCAACAACACCACATCTCAAAACATGTCAATTAACCGAAACTCAAGAAAATTGCTTTTTATTTGTTTTATAAATAACGAAATATGAATTCAAATTCATTTTTTTTTTTTTCATTGATCCTTACTAATTTTTCACGTTCTTTCCAATGGTAAAGGCAGATTTTCGCAACGCAAATTATTTTTGGTAGTTTTTTGAGATGTGGTGTTTTTGCAGTCGAAGATTTTTTTTTGAGATGTGGTGTTGTTGCAGTAGGGGTGCGAAATGGCATAAATAATATTTATTTAATGCCTAAAAGCGTTTATCAATGAAATGTAAAATTTTAATTTATATTTCTATTGCCAAAAATGCATATACCGGGTGTCTATTCGATTCGGGTACCCTTAAGCGCAAAATTCCCTAAAATGGCTATTCAGTTAATTCGAATAACTTTAAATACGCGCTTGGTTGCCTCGTTAATAACATGAAAAATCTCAAAATTCTTAGCTTTGAATTATTATATTTTACGAATCTCATATAGTGCACCCATTTATGTAATAATTATAATTAACAACATTATGTTAGGGATTTTAGCGCTCTAGGGTACCCGAATCGAATAGACACCCGGTATATGTTTTGAATTTATTCACCTTTTAGCTAATTTTTTCGCTTGGGTGCTCGAATCAAGTAGTTACCCGGTATGGGTATATGTAGCACTTGCCTGCTTTCAAGAATAAGTTTCTTATTTTCTCTCTCCCCTAATGATATCTATTAATTTTATAATAAATCATGAACTTTCAAAAGAACGAAGAACAACGAAAAATTACATCGTTCTTGTTCTTGTTTTTGTACCTCAACATTGTTCATTAGTTGGTTCTCGTTCTGTTCTTTGATCTTTCAGTTTGAAAATATTCTGTTCTCGTTCTGTTCTTTGTTCTTCAGATATATCACTTTTATGTTCTCGCTCTTGGTCCTGTTCCTCAGGAACAATGAAAATTCTTCGTTCTTGTTGTTCTTCATTCTCGTTCTTTGGTTTGTTCCTACAACACTGCATTTTAGGTCCGAAATCAAAGTATATCAATAGGAGGGGTTTACCAAATAATGTTTTTATTATTTTATTTTATTCGAATATAACGTTTAATCATTATTCCAGTCTGTTGAAATACTTTCCAAAAAATTTCTATCTTCATTTTTGAACAATAAATGTAAAGAAATTTATATTGAATTTAAAAAATGAATAAAAAAAAGAAAAACAGCAAAGTAACGAAAATTCAAAGCTCATGGCCTTGTTATCTTTGTATTTCAATCTGAGGAAATTCGAGTCGAAAAGGTACCTTTTTATGTGGGTATTTCATTTTGCAAAGGTCGGTGTAAAAATTATTCTGTTTACTTTGTGGAAGTTATACTCTTTGAAAATAAACCATGCCATATTCCGTAGCGAACGTGAAGATGAAATATACGAACTGTGATTAAATTTGTTTCTTTTCCAAGCAAATGCGTATTTCCCTTTAAAAGGATCGCCCTAAAATTTCATATTTCGTTCGTGCCGGATGATACATCTTGAGGTCTGCGAATACCTTTCGTATCAAAGTGCTGATGATGCGAAATGGAACATACGAGTATACGGAATGAAATAAGAGTACAGGTACCGATTCTATACTAATAAAACTTTCTTAATATGACAAAATCGAAATTTTCGAGAAAAAAAATCCATCTCTCGGGACATGAAAATAATAAAATCGCCATCTTCGTAAGCTGCGTCTTACGAAGAAGCTTTTATCTCATTTTTGCGTAGTTTGTTTTCGTCCAATCATAATCTGGAGCATAATTTCTTTTCATTTTCTCGCTACGAATTAAAGTCACCTTAGCGACCTTACAATTAGCGTGGACGAATTAATTCGTCATATTTGCAGAAGATATAAAATGAGCACCCGATGTAACCACCATTTACAATTTAAAAGAACAAATTAATGACTTTGCAGTCGAAGCAGTTGGTCGTTAGTTCCGCGTCAAAGGTGAAGTTAAATTTGCATTCGACGAGGCGAAACTCGTCGCGATATTATCAAGAGAGCAAGAGCTTGGAAATTGGCGACGAAAAATCACGCGTTTATCGACGCATCGAATTCGACTAGAGTAAATATACTAGTTCACTTTTATCGAGTAAAGAACGAAATGTCGCGGAACACGGTAATTCCACGACGGGCTTTGTTTACCACCGACTAATTCAGCTTTTCGGCTAAAACGTACGAAGGGAAATTGCTTTGTGCGCTTTTGTATTAGAGTAAAAGAGAGCAACTTTACATAATTTCCAAAATGATAATGTAGATTCGAATTTCCATTCGAGATTTTAAACGTTTATTCTTATTCGGATGCTCAAAAGCCAACACAGCGAATATAGGGTAACGCTATACGTACTTACGTAGCACGTTCGCGTAATTTAAAGGCTTTATTTTATTTACAACGCGTAAACGTGAATTCGGTACGACGCTGCGTCTCGTCTAACTACACCGCAGCCTTCTAACGGAGATTATAAAGCGGATTTTTTTTCTCTTCCAGGTTACGGAAACGTCTTCCCACGTTCTGTGCTGGGTAAAGTGGCCACCATTGTGTACGCTATTTTCGGAATGCCACTATTCCTTTTGTACTTGTCAAACATCGGAGACCTATTGGCCAAGAGTTTCAAATGGCTTTATGCCAAATTTTGTTTATGCAAGATATGTCGTTTGAGAAGACGCCGAATACTGAATGGCGATGAACCTACACCTGCAGCACCGTCTCTCAATTCGTGGAGGACCGCCTCCGGAAAGAAGTGGCCGGTGAGTTTTCATCATGCTCGAGTAAAATTCGATAACGAAATTAATTTTATCCGGCTAAATTTTATTTATTGCCCGACACGATCGTGTAATAAAACGAACAATGCGAAATGGAGTCACCACATATATTACCAGAGTCCAGGTCATTTGCAGGATAACGGAGTGGCGTTCATTTTGCAATAAAGTAACTGGAAACATAAAACATATATACTTTTTACTCTCTCGACGTTCGCCTTCTCTTACTCGGATTATTTTTGCGTCAGCAATTCCCATCTAGATTGCAACGTTGTTAAAGGAATACGGGCTTTATGCGTTATGATCTTGGGTTTTTTTTCCTTCCTTCGTTTTTATTTTATTTATTAATACGAACTAAATCGATAGGATGGCAATACCCTTTCACGAACTCGATGTTATCAAGATTCAACGACAGTACATGAATAAAAGTGATCGAGGGCGGTTACGCTACTAAACACGTCTGTACCGGACGAGTTTATAGCGCATAATGAATGTTATCAAGTAAGGCGCATGCGCATTACAACGTGAAATAGAAGATGGGCGAAATGAAGAATTGATTACTTCGAATAAAATGATTCATCATTTAGACTGGAAATGTATTTTAGTTCACTAAATTTTTCGATTTATTTTTAAAATTTAAATATTAGTTCAAGAAAATGAATTAATCAGGTAAAAATTTTATTTTTAGAACTAGGAAAAAACCTTAACTGAAACTTTCGATAGAAAAATATAAAAATTAAAGACCGTGGAATAGTGAACTGCTAGGGGCATACAAAAATCATGTGCGAAAAAATCTCATTTACGCATGCCTACTGCAAAAAAAAACTTTCTGAAAGAATAAATTAATGATAGAAAAAAACAAACTTGTTTAGTATTCAGTGATTTTTTTTTAAATTTCCAATTTCATTTCAATTCTTAGTTCAATTTGGTTTTATACATATTTAAATTTATGTGCTTCAGTTACAATAATGAGTTGATATTACAAGGTTGATAAACGATAAGATATGCCTATTATGGACAAAAAATTTTTCCTTTCATAATCAAGGAAAACTTAGGGGTTCATTTTTAGGTTCAAATTTGCAGTGGTAATATTCCTCAATACTTTCCACATCATAGCTCCTCAAGTTTTGATTATTCCCAATTTTAGATTCATTTTAACCCAAATCTAAAGGATTTTATTCCATTCTCAAATAAGTCTCACATACAAAATTTCATCTTAGTACATTTAAGATGAGGGGATAAGAACGATTCAAGGAATTTTCTGACCTGATTTGCTCTCTAAAAGCCAATTTTCTCTCGAACTCGTAACTCCCCTGTGAACACATTTAGAAAGTTGATATATCAGTATATTACTCAGTTGAGCCTATTCCATTGATAGAATTATGATCGAAAATATTTTATGATTCCTTCCCCCCACCATATTTTGAAGACAATAAATTCTACTCTTCCCCCCTCCCCGCCTCGATATGAAAATAAATTTGGGATATGACATAATTCTCATTTTCAGTAATCACATGAGTTCATACTAATGAAGTTGGAGCTACTATTCCTCAAACCTTTCTCAAACTTTAGGCATATTACGGTTCGGTTATGCTCCACAATTATCTCTACAGTCTACACACAAAGTTTGAGCTTTCTAAGTCAATTTAGTGAGAAGATATGAAAGATACGAGAAATTTTATGACTCAAAACTCCCTCAAAAAGCCTTTTTTTGATCCAAATCCTTTTCAAATTTACTAACGATACTGAAATTTGACAGGGATGGTGTCCTTGCTATACTTGATCATATGAAACAAAAATCAACAATTTTGGTGTCGGCTTCCACAAAATTTGAGTGAACCATGTTTTGAAGTATATCAAAAATTCAAAACGACAATATTTTCATATTTTCATGAAGAGTCTTTTACCAAATTTCAAGCGATTTTCATTCATACTCGTCGCACCATTAGTATGAGAAAAAGTGAATACTTATATATACAGGGTGTTCCATTTCGAGCGCACCATCTGCAAATGACAGATGGGTCAACTCAAGTTACACACGTGTATCATGGTTTGCCTGCCTAAAAATCGGAAGGGGTCGAGATATGTCAGCTTGAAAAAAGAATTTACTCATTGCGATTATGAAATAGAAAAATTTATATCTCACGGCTTGCTTTGGCATGCAAGGTATACAATGAAATTTATCTGCTGTAAAAATGATGGAGGTAGGGAAGCTAGATGAGGAGATATGAGGAAATCAGTACCGAAAAACATGCGAAAAAAAGGGTGAATTTTTCAATTTTTTGTAAATAACTTTTGAAATCACTCTATCAAGACCTCTCTTTAAAAATGTCTTATTGATGAGAAATGTGTCCCCTACAAAATATAGTGGGTGAGTACCCCTAGATAGTTTTGATAATGAGAAAAAAATCTGAAAGGAATAAATTTTTTTTACGAGTTTTTTAAAAAAATTCATTTTGAAAATTTTTACTTCACAAACTCCGAATCATAAGAATGAATTTTTTGAAAAAAAAACAAATTGAAAAAAATTAAATTTTTTGGGATTTTTTTCTCATGGTCAAAACTATCTAGGGGTACTCACCACCACATTTCATAGAGGACACATTTCTTATTAATAGAAAATTTTTAAAGAGTTGCCTTAATAGAGCAATTTCAAAAGTTATGTTCAAAAAATAAAAAAATCACCTTATTTTTCGCATGTTTTTAGGTACTAATTTCCTCATATCTCTTCTTCTAGCTCCCCCATCCCCACCATTTTTACATCAAAAGGTGCAGATACACCAGCGCGCCGAACATGCGCTGCGCCTCGAACGCGCCGCTCGCGAACCGCGCGTTCTATGTTCGCCGAACCATGCTGCGCCTCGAACGCGCAAGGTACGAACCAATTTTTGTTCGTCGCGAACATCGCGCGAACATGCGCTGCGCCTAGAACGCGCCTTGTACGAACAAATTGAAAATTTTTTAGCTGAATTTTTAATGAAAAAGTAAGCTATTGCAGCAATTTTTTTTTTTGGGGTTATGTTAGAAAAAAATCAAGGAAGTTCATATTATCATCAGTAGCTGAAATTTTTTCAAGCAAAAGATTTATTCATAAATATTACTTTAGTCATCTAATTCTTCGTATTCTCTACAATCTTCAAAATCAAAAAGTCGTTTTATTATTGCTGGTTTTAGCACCAACATTCACGACAAAACTGTGGTTAATGAATTTGTTTTTTGCCAGATAAAAATATTTTGAAAGCATAAATGCATCTATATCAATATGGGTAGTTCCAAAATTTCTTTAAAATAGGCCCTGAGGAGATGGATGTACTTTAAAAAGTTGCTCTCAAGCTTACCAACTTTCAATTTTTAATTGACCTCTAGTTTTCCAAGTGGTGTAGATCAGAAATAAACTCGTAGAAAAATTAGGTTTAGAAATAACTAGCCAACTTTTCCATTCATTTACGGAGTTAATAAATGTTACAGTCTTTATTTATGTTGATTCATTCGTGAACAAAAAGTTAGTGATTGAAGTTTAAATTTTGAATTTATTTTTTTGATGGAGTGGACAGAGGAGAAACTTTTGAATTTAATTCAACTTTATCGGGGTCATCCCGTATTATGGAATAGCTTACTTTTTCATTAAAAATTCAGCTAAAAAATTTTCAATTTGTTCGTACAAGGCGCGTTCGAGGCGCAGCGCATGTTCGCGCGATGTTCGCGACGAACAAAAATTGGTTCGTACCTTGCGCGTTCGAGGCGCAGCATGGTTCGGCGAACATAGAACGCGCGGTTCGCGAGCGGCGCGTTCGAGGCGCAGTGCATGTTCGGCGCGCTGGTGTATCTGCACCTAAAGAAACCTCACTGCGTGCTTCACGAGTTGAAACTAATCATGCTTTCTTATCATTCGTAGTTCGTGAAATGAAAATTTTCAAATAAATTTTTTGAAAAAAAAAAAAAAAAAAAACTTGTAAAAAACATTAATTCCTTTCAGATTTTCTTTCTCATTATCAAAACTATCAACAAGCCACAAAGTTTTATCATTTATAGTTCGTGAGATATAAATTTTTCTATTTCTTGATCACTATGAGTAATTTTTTTTCCCAAGCTGGCATATCTCGGCCCCTTCCGATTTTTAGGCAGGCAAACCATGATACATGTATGTAACTTGAGTTGACTTATCTGCCATTTGCGGGTGGTGCGCCCGAAACGGAACACCCTATATATGAAAAAGTTGGGAATTTGCCATATGATAACAAATGGTCTGAAATGCAAAAATTTGAAGACTCAATCTCTCCCATGACATCAACTTTTCAAATCAAGTAAGCTGCAATAACTATCGTTTTTAATTAAAAACTAAATCAAAAAATCAAATAATGCTGAAAAATGATCGCCTCAAAAAATTCGATAGAAATTCGAAATGCCAAAGTTTTCTTTTTTTTTCAATAAAAAAATATAGGTAAATATAAGAAACATAACATACCTATTAACAAAGAACTCAAATTAGAAAAATAACACTCAATGTTACTCGTGAGCAAAATCTCTCTCATTAAGAATCGTTCGAACTCCATGAAATAAGAGAAAATCTGTTATTGGTTTTTGATGTAAATAATGTAAACAAAACTTTACTTCAAGTGGATGTAAGATGAAACAGAGCGCTAAAGTTACAGTAGATGAATCAAATACTTAAATCAACTCGAAGCATTAGGCTTAGATAGTCGTGAATTGAAGGATTAACATTGAATATCACCCTCCAAAGTTATAATCACACTGTACCTCGTCACATTCACTAATACTAACGCGATTTCATCTATCGCAATTTTCGACACTTTAGAAACACGAGAATACGTAGACTAAGGATTATCACAAAGATTACAAAAATACTGATACGTATTCTAAGCTCTGTATTTCCACAATTTACGTCAATATGCCAACACCGAAGAAATCCAAAATTTCTATATTTCGTATCGCTCTTGTTATTCCTACTCGTTTCCACAAAATTTATAGCGATAACAATCCGCAAACAACTCGATGCTTCAGATGTTCAATTAAACGATAAAATAACACAAAAAATTCATCTCCTTTTTCGTTCTCATCATTTGATAAAGCCTTGTTTTCAAAAGTCACAAAGCGGAAAAATAACAATTCACATGAGTAGTAAAATTTGGAAGACTGCCTGCTCGTTGTGAATAGCTCTCTCGAATATTTTTCTTTCTCGATAAAAAAATAGCCACTGGTTGCATCGGCGAGGCGGTATTTTTAACCGCTGGAAAAAGCTTCGTTTTTATTTTCCCTCGGCACTGGCTAATTTGAAATTGCAACGTAGGAAGTTGCTTTACAAAAAGCGAGTCTTTCGCTATCATGATTTCAACTACGTAAAAGAGCAAGTTTTCACATAACCGTGGTGGGTACTTTGAAGTAGCTACGTTTCATCTTCACCTTTACATTAATCTGCTAATTAAAAACGTTCGTTCGATACTCGAAGCAAAGATATTCAGTATTAACGAATTTTTACTATCCCCATCTCGAGAAGCTGAGTATCTCTACTCCGACCGCGAAAAAATACGCGAAAATTTGAACAATAAGACGCGCCCAACAAATCACATTTATAGCGAAAAACTTTCTCCGACGGTGTTAGCAATAGCGTTCGGTGCAATTCGAAAAATTCAACTTATTCTTTACGATTTCGCCTTTCAAATAAATTCCACGCTAACACGAAAATACCCAGCTCATCTTTGCGCACAGCTACAAAAATCATTCCGCTATAGACCATAGACAAAGGGCGACATCACGTGTTTTATTTCAATAAGAAGCGAGTTTTCGTTTTCGTACGAGATAGAAATAGACAATTTACAATGGACAAAATACACAACCTCACCTACATTTATTTGTACATTCTACACTGGAAAATATAATCGCATCCGAATTCAAAGAAAAAGTCAAATATCTCCCGTCGCTATCGAACGATAAATTCTCAATTTCTCATCTCTACGGTTCCATACGTAAACCTATTTTTCGTCATTCCCGCCAATCGTTTGGAATTATCAAATGAGCAGCATTTATTCGCCATATCGAGAAAATAAATCGTTCGAAAGTATTTCTCGAGGGTAACGCGAACGTCGGAATTATTAATTACACTCGACTTTCGAATGTCAAGAAGCAATTAACAAGTTCTTTTATGCTCGAAGGAGCGCCTTCGAATACGAAATTTCAACTTCAACTCGAAAGTTCACCTTACGGTCCACAGAAAAAAAAACGTAACGAAAAAACCTACGGGGCTTTGATCATTGATAAATATTTCCTCGTAGCGCGAACCATTTCTCTGACAGAGCGACTTTTCCGCTCTTAAATGTGTTCGCAGGCGGAAAAAATAAAGCGCATTTACAAAGACGAGAATGACTTTTAAATTATATAAATAATCCGGACGATATCCGAAATTTCCTAAGGAAAATACTTCGCCAAAAATCATCTAAAATTCAGTTAGTTTCACCAACCATGTCGGAGTAGTTTTAACTCCAAAATGTTCCATTTCTTCGTGGTTTATTTTATTTCCAACCTAATGGATTCCGTTTACTCGGTTTTTTCGTCAGCATCGCGACACATTAGAAGGTGGTAAAATTAAGCTTTTTTGTAATAGTGAAAAAATGTTATAACAATATTCGCTTCGAGTATTTTTCCTCTCGTCGTTCCACCATCTCATTTTAACGCGTTACTGAAAAGCTCGTAGGTGTGAGCTATATGATTGTTTTTTTTTTTTCGCGAATCCTTTTGTATTTTTAATTTAACGAGTGATACGTGTCACCTCGTCGGGTCGTCAAAAGGGGACAATTGATTTTTTTAACTACTACGTGTGTAGCTTTGTTATCGCGATCGTGTATATTTAGGTATGAAAAACGTAATAAAAATTTGCTTCGTAATTCCGAAATGTTGGACACAACTACATTGTAAGCTAATTAGGTGAATTTTCCATTAAAACAATAGCTACTACAGCTTACCTGATTTGAAAGGAGAGGTTGGGGGAATGGATGCGCATATCTTTACGTTGAACACTATTAGTAGCTACTAGCTGGACTAATTTTCAAATTTATATTTATAAGTTTACATTTTTTCTTCCTTTCGTTTCGTAATGTTGATGGTTGTGTGCATGAAAATTGTTCAAAATTTAGTCACATGAGGTTCTTCTTGCGAATATTTGATGGTGTTTTTGAAATTTTTGATTCAACTTAAAATTGTAGAACTCTCAAATTTTGAGGATCAGGGCTAGAAGGATCCTAAAAAAATATTCATACAAGATTTTAACAAATAGTGAGAGGTTAGCAGTGAACTCCAACATACTTAAATTTCAGATTGATGAGTGAAATTTGTGAAAAATTGAAGCAAAAGTGCAGGGACGTACCGAAAGGGGGGAGGGGGAGCTTCTCCCCTTGGCTTTTGGAAAGTTGGTAAATTTGGAGTTTTAGCGTAAAGTTGGTAAACTTGACGACTTGCGCAGTATTATTACAGCTATTTTTAAATTTTTTGAACACTAACAAGACTGTGACATCGTATTTATTAAACATCTTATTTTCGTGGAGCAAAAAAAAAAAAAGGTCAACAGTTGGTAAAATTTCATGGTATTAGTTGGCAATTTTTGGTTTTCTCTCCCCCCTCCCCCGAAGAAGGTCCTCGGTACGCCCCTGCAAAAGTGGCTTGTTGAGGACGTTTTCAGAGGCTACAATTTCTTGAATTCATCATATTATCTTTTTACCAAATCCAACAAGAAAGCTCAAATTATCCCTTTGCATTTAACTCATTTGGAGGAGGTTTGAGGAGCCTTAAATAGCTCAAATTTGCCAAATAGGGACTCAAATGAATATTGACCCAACGGTCTAAGAAGTACAACTTTTCAAAATTCATCATCACTAGTACAGTTTGAAGGGGGAAGAGGGGGGAAGATTGGATTTAGTCTCAAAATGTGATAGAGTTAAAGGAAAAGTCAAAAATTGTTAATAATGATGTCACGTGACAAAGTAAGCTCAAAGCATCAAAATGGATAAAAATTTCCACTTCTCAAGTCGAGTTGTATGGCAGTAAGAACGAAAAACGAATTTTGAATGAAAAATGAAAATGTGGCAGCACTGCCTCAGTTGTTAAAAAATTTTCAAAATGCCCTCTCTAACGTGACCTTGGCTATTCACATAGCCTTAAATTAAAAAATAAAAGCAATCGAATCATTGCAATTAAAGATTGTTTGAAATTATGCACCCACAAAGCTAAAATCTCATCTGTAACCCTTTGGGACTAAAATTCAACTCTTTAAGTTATTGAGATCAAAATGGATCGAAAGTAAGAGATAAACTAAGATTAAAAAAAAAAAACCAAATGGTCCCAAATAGCTCAAACTTAATTAGAATACATTAAGTTAGGTCGAATGCTATTATTTTTTTTTCAAAGGAAAGGAGCGGGGTTATGATACTTGCTAAATGACCATTTCAAATTAAAAAAAAAAAAAAAATGTATTTTAGGGCAATTTAATATTTTTTCACATTTTAAGGTGATATTTCATCATTTAAAGACTGAAAAAAATTTTAGCCACCAACTTTTTGGAAATTTAAGAAATCTAACCGATTTTTAAATTTTTTTAAAAAAATCTAAAAATCATCAATTTCATTTCTTTCAAAAATTCATCAGCAAAATAGCTAGTTTATAAATTGAGTGCAGAGTATGGGCTAAATTCATGATTTGTCTGATTCAAGAAATAAAATATGCTCAATTTTTGTTCCACATAAATTCCTGAAGATTTATGATGTGATATGTTAGGTGAAAATCGAGAATTTTTCCCCTCTCAAGTC